>CAUYRT010019857.1:0-37788 GCA_963574885.1 Lepilemur ruficaudatus
CTCAGTTTCCATATGTGCCAACGTAGGTGGCAGATAGTTCAAAAAATAAATTAAAAGGGAAATGCCTCTGAGTATGATTTTATAGGGAATTTTTAGGTAGAGTTTTGAAGATAGAGCTTGACTTGAAGCACTGGTAGACCATCAAAGAGAACCAGAGCTGGACAGTGGTTAAAGCGGTAAAAATCGATTTTAATCAGTTTTATTTATTGCGATAGGGGGAAAGAGACCACAGTGTGGAACTGGGAGCTCTTCCCAATACAGCAAGAACCAGTGGGGATTCACAGCTGAGGAGCAGGTTTGGGGGTGGGGGAAGCAGTGGATGGAAAGCCAGTAAGAAGTTTTGTCCAGGGAGAGGGGGGTGGGCTTCTCACTGAAGCCAGGCCAGTGTGGGCAGATGGCAAAGGTGGGACATTCTCTCAGAGCTGATTTAGCAGGATTTTCTCTAGCATGGGGCTGTGCAGGCCCCGAAGAGACAGGGCCGGCGGTGTATGACTCAGAGGAGCCTGGACTGAGTTTGGTCAAGGAGAGAGTCTTTGTCATGACCACGCCTCACCTTATAGACAGAACTCAGAAGGGGCCACGTCGGCCACATCCGCCACACAGAGGAAGCGGTAGCAGCAGGCGGGAAGCGAGGGCTCCCAACTCCCAGGAAACTGACTCAACGGCTTCTTATAGATTCAGAAGTTACTTCCAAATCCCAATCCTGTAACGGCCTTGACTACTCATTGCCGGGGACCAGCACATGTGATGAAGTGAGCTTTCTGGTTGTTTGGGTTCTAAATGAGTTTAGTACCTTAAAACCAAGCAAATGCACGTGGAACATTACACCCGAAGGCAGCGTAACGTGGGAGACGGAGCACTCCGTGGGAATCGGGACACCTCTTTTCCTGGCCATGGTTTCCCCGTTCGCCTTAGTTGGTCCCCGATGGGCCACTAACTGCCTGTCTGATTCCAATTTCTCTGACTCTTAGTTTTCTCATCTATGAAATAGAGAGACAGATTAATTCTGAAGGGGTCTTTGGCCTTCAGTTCTAGGGCCCACACGTAGCACTGTCTCTCTCCAGCCCAGCAACTGGGAGATCATCTTGTAATTAGCGAAAAATTTAGGGGAACAAGTCAAATCTCAGCTGAACTTCCAACGGAGCTTCGATTTTACTGCCATTGTACTTGTGTTCCAGGCAGTATCAGATGGCGGTGCATGTCAGAAATCTTTAGTTCCACGGCTGTTTTTGTTCCAAGGTAATGATATTATTCTAACAGGATTTGATCTGTATGAGTGAACATTTAATAAAACATCTTCCCTTCTCTCAGTCCAGGGAGGCTCTTTCTTCTAGCAAATCCAGGAGCAGCATCCTCCTTATTATGGAGGTGACAGCCAGGTGACAAGGTTGGGCCTGGGAGATTTTCCAGTCCAACTCTTCACCGTTCAGATGAGGGGGGTCAGTGGCAGCTTTAAGATCTCAGCTTGCCATGACCTCCTCGTCTAGTGACCCAGAAAACAGGAAAGAGAGGAGCTCACAGAAAGGAGTGGTCAGCGTTTTGCTGGCCGCTCTTCCTTCTCCTAAGCCTATTAGAGAAGTTCGATCTCAGGTCCAGAGGGAAGACGGCTCCACTGCGAATGCCCTGCCGGCTCAGGGATCCCGGCTGCGGGTGCAGCAGAGCACCTCTTCTTCTCCCACCTCCAAAAGCAAGAGGAGCCCCAAGCTGGCCCCCCCCGAGGCCTGCTTCTCCAGGCTGTGTTTGCACATCGCCTCCCCATCACCCCCGCCCCAGCACACAATATTGAATAAATATGCCTGGCCCTGGTCCATGTGGGAATTCTGGAGTGTTACGATTGTTATTTCCAGGAATGTACAGACACCAGCAAAAATTCATTTCCCAAACGCATGGCTATTTTGAGAACCAAATCTCCTGCTTCGTAGCAATCAAATTGGGGGCTTTTCAAGTCTTGCTTTGCAATAGAAACCTGTTCTGCCTTCAGCTGCTTTTTACCTACAAGAATTCAATAAGAGAGAGAGAGGCCATTAGAGCCCGCTCTCCCCAGCTCTGCTTTGGCGCGACATACATTCCTGGCCAACTTTCCTGACTCTACATCTTAGTAAATTCTTCCTGACAATAGTTAGTGACAAGCATGTCAGAAACAACAAACTCCGTCATCTATATGGCTTATCAATAATTTAGTCCTTTCCCCCTCGTGAGAGCCTGTGTGTTTTGCAATAATGAAATATATGATTTTAAAAATAAATAATAGGCTGTTGTCAGCCCGATTGTAGCTGCAAGTTATGAACGTGATTGATTGATTGAACATTTGACTTCATCCGCTCGAGCAGGATCAAAGCGAGACTCTTCCACCTGCCTAAGGCCACTAGCAATTTATTTAGAGACTGTGTTCGTATCCCAGCAGGTAGCAATATTGGACTGAGGTACACAGAAAATCAGCTCTTTGAGGTTTTTTCCAAGTGCAAGGGAAGCAACAAATGAGTTGTTTTTTTTTAGTTCATTAAATCATTAACCACTTAATCACTAAAAACAAGACATTATAAGCGCTCCCCTTAGCTGAGATACCCAGGAAACAGAAAGAATGCCGCTTTGCTGAGATCTGGCTTTGGGAGGTGGCCCCTTTTTAAACAATGTGACAGTCTCTAATTTTTTATTTATATGGCGCTGTATTTTTTTCTTCATCTTAACTAATCAGGGTGGCAACAGCCACACTGCCATGCGAAAGTGACATGTGTCTGAATTGCAATGAGGTATCTATACAACAGCCAACACAGGGGAAAGAAAACACAAAGGTATGGAGGAGATGTTTGTAAAACAAATATTGCCACTGCTACGCTGGTTGAATGGAAAAGAAAATGAAAGCGAGGAGAAAAAGGAAATGGGGTGTAGGAAAGAGCTGGTTGGGGTGGAATGCACCCCCCTAAATTCAGCCAGAGCAGAGCTTTTCCTTAGTTTTGGCATCCGGTTGGCACACAGGAGGAACTGCCCGTTCTTTCTCAAGAAGGGTGTCAGAGTCAAGTGTGACTGTCCGCCCTGCACACAACAGACTCCTGAGCTGCTGAAACCTGCAAACCAGAGCTCCCCTGGAGCAAGCGAGCTGCTTGCATTCCAATGAGCAGGCTGGCGAGGCGCCGGAGCCTGGTCCTAACCAGGGTGCCGGGAATAAAGGAGCCAGGATGCGAAGGCCCGAGGACATCCACCCACAGAGGGACAGCCCGTCTTAACAAGAACAGGTTACGGTCTTAGTTGTTCCAGCAGGGGAATGGAAGAAAGGGAACGAGTCTTCCCTTTCTAGCTCCCCTAGTCCTGTGCTGTCTGACCTCAGGCAAGGCAATTTAATAATCATCCCAACGCTTTTGACTTCATAGGGCCTTTCATCCACGGATCTCAAAGCACTTCACAAATACCAATTCATTAACCTTCACAACCCACCCTGGGGGACGGGGAGTGGGCATGTTTCCCCTGGGGTGGGAATGCTCAGCTGGAGGCGCAGAAACGTGGTTGTTCCTTCAAGGTCACATGAAAGTTGACCGGGAAACTCAGGAGGGAGATCCAGAGCAGCTGGCATCCAAACCAGGTGCTGCTGACTACTGGGCCTCAGTTTACCTCCTTTGTGCCATTGGGCTGGGCCTGCACCTCTGATCCTCCTCACAGAGCACAAAGGAGCCGCAAGTTCAGAAAGGGCAGGACGACGTTGCTTACTGCCAGCTACATGCAAACTACTCTTGCATCCCATCTCGTTTACTCCCCTCAAGCATCCCGAGAAGTTCTATAAACCCCATTTTACAGGGTAGGAAATGGAGGCACAGGGCTGTTAGAGAATTTACCCAACATCACCTAACTTACAGGTAATGGAGTCGATGATTGATCTATGTGTGTATGTGTGATCAAAAACAAAAGCATTAATAATGCATAAATATAGCCACTCCCTCATCCCCACTGCTAGGAAGAATTTGTGGGGTTTTTTTTGGACCTTTCTGGGTCATGATTAACTCATCAATTGAGCCTATGAGCTGTAACAGGAAAGGTTGAGCCAGGCAGGCCAGAAAGCCTGGCTTGATTGGCAGAGGAGAAGGTGGAGAGTTACTCTCTGGGAGAAAAGAGTAGCTCTGAGCAGGCAGGGAGAGACGGAGAAGGTTAGAAGAACAGTTCGGGATGGGTTTAGGGAGAGGTTTGGGGGGATTTGGCGTAGGAGAGGAAAGAGGCTTGAGAAGCAGCCTTGAGTGTGACAATATCACGGAGTGAGAGGGAAGAAGTTTGGCTTTGCATCGTGGCGCGGTAGCTGCAGCGTAGATTCCCCTGCTCTGGCTTGCTGTCCGATGCAGACTGCTGCTTCCTTAAGTGCCAAGACAGGCCAAGAGTCAGTCTGGTGTCCTGTGGATTGCACGTCTGATTGAAAGTCGCTGCTGTCTTCATGCCATGTGGCCTCTCCACCCGCCAATCGTCGTTGGCTGGACGCTCCCACTTCCATGCTCCATGGTATGGAGAACATGCTTTGATCACATGCTTTTCACATGTCCTCCTGTTTCATGACTGACCAATCCTTCGTATGAATAACCTTGGTGGGCTTAGTAGGACAAACAGTGCAATTGGCTCTGCCATCCAGGTGAACTAATGCACGTGCCAAGAGGCAACCACTACTTCCGGGATGTATTAGTCAGGGTAGATTAAGTGCAGTAACAAACAGCTCCAAAAGTCAATGGCTTAATGTAATGAAGGACTATTTCTCACTCATGTGATGTCACATGTTGATGTTACTGGTCAGGAATTCTCCCGGGCAGGTCACCCCCATGCCAGGACTCAGGGACCAGGCTTCTTCAGTCTTGTTTTCCCTCATCCTGGGGTCCTTGAAGTTCTGCACATCCAGTTGCAAGAATGGTGGAAAGACAGAGTGTGAAAGGGTGTACAGGAGCCAGGGGCCAGGCCTGAAAACGACAGAGGTCTCCCTTCTGCCAATCATGTGTTCCCACCTAACCGCGAGTGGGGCTGGGATGTGCCATTGAGCTGTGCGTCTGCAAGGAAAAGGAAGTCAGTTCCGGTAAACACGAAGCAGTCTCTGCCTCTCAGCACCTGGTGCTCCCACATCGGCTCAGCTTAGAACTCCGCTGCAGTTGCTCCTGTAGGCAACCAGACATGAAGTTTGTGGGTGCCATGTGATCTCTCTCCCTCCCTCCCAGCGGATTTATGAGTAAGCTAAGATTCTCAAGAGGGGGATAGAGCTCCGGGAGTTTTTAAAAAGGCTTTGTGGACCTAGGACATTGGGAGGCATCTGATATTTTCTGGCTGGAGGGAGGACATGTCTAATTTAGTAACTGCCTTTAAACTGACATCAACCAAGGCATCCTTCTCTTTATTCTGTAAATAAGAAAAACAAAAGAAAAAATCTCCATCACACATAATGTACAAAAACTGGGTAGAAAGGGAGTCCTAGCCTAGACACAAAAGGTGAGTGCTCAAATTTCTATCTTCCGTGTCCACCCAGCAAAGATGCTTTCTCGGAACGTCCAGGAAATCTTGGACAAAAGAGATTGGATTGGCTCTCATTTTCAGGAAAACAGGCTCGGTCCTTTTTCTATGTGCAGCCGGGGCCTCAGTGGTAAAGCTGTTAGGAAATTTCATTGCTATGTTTCCCCAGAGAAACTGTGCTTTCTAGGTCACTATGACAATCCCCAAACATGCAGCTTTATTTTGGAACAGAACTGTGCACTCCTTGTAGATTGCAAGGGTTTAACGATGACAAAAACCTGTTTATAGCACAGTCTATTATCTTTACATTTTCCCTGAATACCCAACTCTGGTTGTTACAGAGACCCAAGGCTGAAATATTCAAAAGCTACAGCTCACTCGTTCTTCCTTGCAGGTTCTTTTCTCTGCTGCATTCAATTCCCCCTCCCTTTCTATTTGTAGAGACAAAAGAGAAAATTCTATAACCACTGGCCTCTGTGCAGGAACCCAGAAGAAAATGAAGCAAGGCAAACAACAGAGAAAAGTGAGCAACAAAAGAACAAACTCAAATGAAACTGTTTAAAGATCCTACAGTGCAGACCTGGCAGGTGAGAGCTTTGACTTCTTTTTCTCCTCTTCCTAAGTATCCAGGTCAGGATAGAGTAAAATTAAGAGTAAAGTTAAATAAATTTACTCTAAATTAGAGTAAAATTAAGGCTTAGGAAAAGAGCTCTGAAACCCCTCACGTGGAAATTACTTGCTGATCAATATATATCCTGAATCTTCAAGGTATTCATTTGGTTTCACTCAAGAATTCTGCTTTTAAAATTCTATTAAAAGTCAATGATTTAGTTTGGGGTTGCCCAGAAGCAGAGCCTGAGACAAGGGTTTGGTGCAAACAGTTTCTTTGGGAGGTGACCCCTGGAAACCTGGTGAGGGAGTGGGGGGCATGGGGAGGAAGGAGAGGGGAAAGCCAATGTGATGGGTATGCTGATGATTGGACACTACGGGTAGCTGCAGCTTGATCTTCCTAGAACCATCTGTGTAGAACACACCTTGCAGTTGTCACCCTGAGAAGCAAGGAATCTGGTATATTTATTCACCAACTCTTATCCCCACTGGTTGAGGGTTCCTCGGGGACATTAACACTGGCATGTCCAGGCTATTCCATGCATATGTACACCAAGCATGCTTCCGTGGCTGGAGAACAAGCTCAGACCAGTGACACAGGAAGTCAGCACACTGTCCAGGGACTGTCTGGAGGTGCCCCTGAGAAAGGCTGAGGGAAAATGTCTCAGATGCTGACAGTATCTGCTATGGAGAATAATCTCAATATAGCAAAAGAAAATGAGCATAACAGAACTGTAGCATTGCCTACCACAGCGAACAACTGGAGGCGCCTTTCATTTCTACATTACAGGGGAGGATATATGAGTTCTGACGTATCCACTTGATGATATGTTGTCCATTGTCATTTTGTTCAACAACATCTACTGTGTGTCAGGCTCTGCACTGGTCCCAGTGTCATTATGATGGGCAAGAACAGACCGTGCCCTTACCTCATGTGTTAATGTGAGGCTTGAAAAAACGTTGGGCATATGTCTAGGTTGCACTATAATACCCTGAATTCGGGATTGCACATGCAGTGTGATGGTAATTCTATTTTTTTAAATGCATAGAAAAAAGACTGGAGGGAAATACACCAAATTGTTAATAGTGATTCTCTTCAGATCATGGGAATTTCTTTGCTTCTTGCATTTCTATTTTTGCCAAAATTTCTATAATAAGAATGCATTCTTCTCATAAAGGAGAAAATAATAAACCTTATTTGAAAGTAAGAGAAAAAGAAGTCACCCTCCAAGCAGAAGGGAACTCAAAGCTGGCCCTTCTCACCTTCTCCCTATGCCCAACTTTTATGTGCGTCTGACGTTTCTGGTTTCCTGCTGAACTTGGAACCGGCATCTAATGCAAAGGAAGAGAGGGGCACTTTTCAGGCCTGACTGGGGCCCGGGGGTAGCAAGCATCTCATGATTAAATGTGAAGTTCTTAGGGCACCACGAAGAGAACAAGAAATAGCTATTCCTTTGATTGTTCTTAAATTAATTCACGGAAATATGAAGCCCACAGTTGTGTTGTCTGGGCTGGCTCTTCCGTCTCCTGATTAGCTTTGATACCATCTTCAATAGTTAGCGAGTGACCTCAGTGTCAGCAAATTCCCCGCTTCTGTTAGAAACTCACCATCCCACCATAGGGGAGGGACCTCCACGTTGGGGTATTTTCTTGCCAATCATCTCTCCAGTAGATCCACGGGGCTTGGGGACAGAAGATATTACCCAATGGAAGACATTCTCATCAAATGCTTTCAAAATGTAAGATGAACTGGGCTCAAAGGAGTAGAAATAGGACCATCTTCAATGCAATCGTATAATATTTATTGGCATCGTTACAATTGGCAAAGTTCTTCCTGAAATATTTTCCATGCAGTTAAAAGAGTTAAAAATCTTAGAAACCCTCTCCTTAGACACCTCCAAACCCCCAGATTCTAAATTATTTCTCCTAGATGGAAACATTTTAGTTCTTTAGCCTTTGATTAATTCAATATTTGGTGACAGGTCTGGGCTGGAGGGCTGTCCGACTCCAGGGGTCCCTGTTCACATAGGGCTGTCCCTTGGAGTTGTGCAACATAGGGGTCTGTGTGGATCCAAAAGTGATTTTTAATAAACATTCTGCACAATGTTCCTCTATTTCTGATATGGCTTTGGGGATTTAATTCTAATGAAACATCAGAGTTAGGGTCATCTTGGTCATGGTGATCAACACTTGCCAAAGTGTGCTACTCACTGCTAGTTCCTAGGGATCTCAACAGAGATTTTGCAAAAGACAAGGTTTATGATTAAAATTAAACATGAGTTTAGGAGAGGCTAGTTAAGGAAAGTTAAACCGGTCTTTCTCCTGCAGGACTCTTCCCGGTCTTGAATATGCTGGTATCTTTATGGGTTTCTGAGAGAGCGACAGACCATGCAATGTTTACAAATTTTGGAACACAGAAGTGTCCGCCCTCACTGCCCGTTTTTTTTTTTTTTTTTGTCAGAATATGACAGCAGTCCGTGGTAGGTGCACCTTACTGTATTATTATTGAAGCATATTGGGCATCAGATCTAGGCCAGTGGTTCTCAAACTTGAGTATGCATCAGAACCACCTTGGAGAAATTATTAAAGCATAATTCCTGAGCCTATGCTGAGACATTCTGGTTTAGTTGGTCTAGGGCATGGCCCAAGAATTTGCATTTCTGATAAGTTTCTAGATGACGCTGATGCTTCTAGTGCAGGGACCATGTTTTGAAAGTAGTGGCTTAGTAGGATTTCATGATTGCCCAGAAGGACAGATGACCTGAAGGAAATGGAGTGGTTTTCTAGTCGCACAGAGAATGTACTATTTCCCCCACCAAATGCATCGTGGTGAAAGGACGCTTGACTTTTATAGGCCAGGGTTGAGGGGCTAGAGGAGAAGATGAGATCTGATCTGGAGCACAGCTGGACCCAGTCACAGCAGCTGTGGTGGAAGGTGGGAGTCCATTTAGCGCCAAGTGCTGGCTCTGGTGTCCCGCAACCTGGCTTCAGCCCAGGAAGATAATCTCAAGCCTTAATTTCCTCATCTACTATATGGGTAGCATGGTTTTTACCTGCCATGGTGTGGGAAGACCAAGTCAAATAGCAGGTGGGAAGCATCTAGCACAATATTATATAGCTGGCACATAATACACAAAAGGGAAAAAGACGTTCTCGCTGGAAATAAGGCAAGAATTAGGTACAGGAAATGAGGCATGAAGGCTGGACAACAAACCTGATTTGCTGAGCATTTGATCCAAGTTCCCTTAAAATACTTTTGTCTGGGATTGATTTCCTAGTGTAGGACCAGGATGAGAACTCAGAGGCCCTTTGCAGGGAACTGTGAGCTCCAGGGGCCAGGCCACCATCTCAGAAACCACCAGGTCTCATGCTTTCCCCAAAGCCCTCCATAGCTCACAAAGACACACACACAGTAGGTGCTCATTAAACATCTGTCGAAGAATCAATACATTTGACAGAGGGACAAGAGCGACTGGATCCCAGGAGCCACTGAACAATAAAACACTGAGGTTTGCTTTAGTCAGTCAGGCTTTTTCTTCTCAGAACAAGCAGAAAACAAAACAAAAATAAAATCAGACAAGGCTTTGGTTCTGAAAGACACTGAACAAATACACTTGAGTTATTATCTCAAGAAAATCAATGACTTTCCCATCCACCAGTGCAGGGGCCTTTGGCGTTGGCTTGGAAACACTGAAAGCCTCCCGGCCTGTGCTCTCTGGAGTCACAGACAGAGCACGCGGGTTCCAGCATCCCCAGCTGGCCGAGCCAATGGGAAATTATTTCCTTCTTGGAGTGCAAAGCCATTGCTGCAGGTGGTAACGGCACGCCCTCTGCCTTTGGGCTCACATAGCCAGTGGACGAAGAAAAGAGGCAAGCCAGGCAAGTGTGGGCTTGGGGCTTTGGGGAATGGGATTTGGGAACCATTATAGGGAAGTCAAGTGCAGGTGGGAGGCTGGCCCAGGGCTAAGCAGATACTTGGCTGAGGGTGGGAATCACCTGGGGACCTTTTAGATAATGACAGATTTCTAGGTCCTACCTGATACCAGATTCAGAATTCCCGTCTTAAAAATGCTTTTTAGGAGATTCTATGATGAAAAAATTGCAGGAATTTATTTCTGCTTAGGTCCTGGAGATGCACGAGTCTGAGCTACCTCCAACCTTTTGCAGCTCACCAAGGAGGTCTCAGGCTGGAGAATCCTCCCGAGTGTTCTCCTTGCAGGACCAAGCTGATAGCATTGAACAGAAGAGATGTTCTATTAAGAACATACAGAGTTATCTACAATAGTCAAACTCATGGAAGCGAAGAATAGAATTGTGGTTGTCGGAAGCTGGGGTGAGGGAGAAGTGGAGAGTTTGTAATCAACAGCAATAAAATTTAAGTTATGCAATGCTGTAGAGATCTGGTCTACGACATTGTGCCTAGAGAAAACCATACTGTATCGCACACTTAAGTACCTAAGAATGTAGATCTCATGTTTAGTGTTCTTACTGCAATGAAATTTTTTTTTTTTTAAAAAAAAAAGAATGAATGGAAGAAAAAACAAAGAACATACAGTATGAAAAAAAAGAGCTGGAAAATTCTCAAAGACTGTTCTCATGGTTGTAGCCATGTGGCTGTAAATACATCTTGGAGAGGGTTCATCTTCAAAAATAATTCCCCAGAGTGAGCTAATATAGAAGAGAAGTGTGCCATTATGTCTGTTTAAAAGAATGTCATGGTCATTTTTTTTTTTGTACTTTGGTTCCCAGGAAGAAACAGTGTATGAGGAAGAACGTTTCGTATCATGTTAACAAACTAGGCGCCAGTCCCGAGCGCCCGAGAAGCCGCGAACAAGTCTCGTCTCTGGGTGTTCCTGTTTCTCACGAGAATGACTGTCATTACGGAGGGTCAGTAGTCGGCCTTTTATTTACATATCTCATTTAATTCTCACAACAGTCCTTTGAAATAGGCCAGGGGTCGGCAAACTGGTCAGCCACCTGCTGTGGTAAATCCGGTTTTATTGGAACCTAGCCGCCACCTTTCATTTATATATCGTCTACGGCTGCTTTTAATCTGCAGTGGCAGAGTTGAGTAGGTGGGACAAAACCCCTATGTCCGCAATTTCTAAAATACATACTGTGTGGCCCTTCACAGGACAAGTGTGTTGACCCCTAGAATAAACAGGTCAACAGTCCCACTTTATAGATGAGGAGACAGAGGCACACCAAGCTAAGTGTATTGCCTAAGATCATTAGGTTATACATCACAGCGTCGGAGATGTCTCTGGCCTCAGAGAAAATTATTCCACTTGCTTCTCCCAACCCTATCCTGTAGTGTCTCCTACTCTGTCTTGCTAAATGTGTCAGCCAAAAAAAGGCGCATCCATTTGCTCTGAATAACATATCTCTGGTTGAACATCACACAGAGGTTGGTGGGAGATTCTGGAGACCTGGGGGAAGTGACCATCCAGCCCCTCTGCTCTTCTCCTGGCCCCTAACAACTGAGCTCCCAGTCCGCCCAGAGTTTATAAGAGAGACAGTCATCCAACATGGACAGAAATGGCCTCAACAGGCATGAGCTCTTTACAACCCAGGGAGATCAGCTCAGGGACACATTTTAAAGAACCAGGTTGTCCCAAGCAAAAGGGAACAATTTCCCTTGGCTGAGCAAGATCCCCTGGGGAGCTTATCACTGGCCCTGTCTTTGAGGATAACCCTGCTCTGACTTGTCTGCCACTCTGCCCTTACTGACGCATTTCCACCCAGTCTTGGCTTGATTTGCCTTTGGTATTGCTCACAATCACGCTGCCTTCCTCTTGGAGCTCCCGTCTGGGCCTGGATTCTGCTTGTCTTGCCTTAGCCCACAATTTAAACCATGTGGGTAACAGGCCTCAACTCCTTAGGGGTATCAAAGCTAAGCCTCTACATCTTAGGGAGAAAACCCCAAGTTTTCTTACATATCCTGAGACCAAACCAATCTCAGTACAAGGTGATAAGTGAAACTGGTAGAAAAGATGGCTGAGTTAAAAGCTACCAAAATTTCCAAGGACACAGAAATAGTTATATAAATTACGGTAAATCTACATGATGGAATACTATGCAGCCATTAAAAATGATGTTATGGTTTCTAAATGAGATGTAGCAGAGACAGGGCCAGCTTCTTGGGTGTGGGACCTATGCAGTTATATAGGTCCCCAGCTTAGAAGGGCCCTACACTTGGTTTAATGCTCCATGGCTGCCATCTAGAAATTCTTAATAATTTTATAACAAGGGGCCCCACATTTTCATTTTGCACTGAACCCACAAATTGTGTGGCTAGTTCTGAGCAGGGATTTCTCCTAGTGTCCATTGTGTCCTGTATTTTGGTAATAGAACCTCCCTGTTCCATGCCACACACTCACTCAGCCTCACTGGGGTTTCCATATGGAAATTCCTTTCCAGTATTTCTTGGGAAATTTTTATGTTTTTCTAAATCCTTATAGAAAAATCAGTCAAGAAATTGGGAAAATGGGGAAAAGTATTGTCATTGTCTTGCAGAAACCAGGATCAACATAAAGACATCACTGGTTTACATCTACCAGTGTCAACTCAAAAGCAAGAGCAGGAAACGCTGACAGGTTAAGAATGACATTTCTGGGAACCAGAGCACAGGAGAGAAACGGTTCAGATCTGATCAGTCACCTTGTTTATAGCTGTTGTGTCCTGTGATGAGCGTGTGTTCGCAGCTTTGACTACTGCTCAGGGCAAGTTATTCTTGGACATAAAATAAATATTAAGTTTATGTGTGTGTATACTTTACTCAAATCCTGCCAGTGATGTTCTCAGAAATAACAAGTTTAGGAAGCAAAATAACTCCTAAATTGGTAATTTCAATATGTGATTCTGTGTCGTGCTTTAACTTTGCTAGGAGATCTGAATGTCACATATGTTACATTATTTGAATATTACCCAATAATGTTCACTGGCATTTTCTAATGTGTGCTTATTTACCTCAGGCTATAGTTTATACTTACACAATCACTAACCTTAGTATTTCATATTTATGTGACCAATTTTGATAGATATCCACAGTCATGAGTAAAGAGCATGAAGATTGTTGGAAGTCTTCTAAGAACAACTTATGATTTTAGGAATTTCTGAGAATTCCCAGGAATTTCAACTTCTCATTTATAAATCCTGAAAATTAATATCCATTGGGCATTTGAAAACACTAGTTCCTCAGCTAGAAACTACATTTTCCAGCCTCCTTTGCACATAACTAGAGCTATGTTATTAATACAAGTTTTGGCCAATGAGAAGTGAGCAGAATTGAAATGTGCACTTTCTGGATCGTGTTTTTATGGGCAGTTACTCATCCTCCATCTCTCTTTCCCTCTTCTCCCTGGCTTGGAAATGATAAAAAGTGGAGGAACCTCTGGGACCAAGATTTGGAAATCAGATGTTAAGGAAGAGAGAGCTGCTCCTCTTCCTGTTGCCTGGATGACCTTGTGGAACAGAACTGTCTACCTACCGTGCACTATCTTTAGACTGTTATATGAGAAAGAGATACATTCTACAACCTCTGTAGCTTGTGGTCTCTTTGTTACAGCAGCCAATACTAACACATACGGGAACATGCTTACGGTATAATGCTACTTGACAAATTATATACTCGACAATTTCATATACTATAGTCTCAGTCACACAAAGAAAATGCCCAGGGAAAAAATGTCAAAAGCCTGGGAACAAAAGGGAAGAGAGAAGCCAGGTTGAACATTGTTCCAGAAAGAAATTAAGCGGTGTTATCTATACCATCATTAAACTAATACTTATTGAGCATTACTTATATTCCCAGACAAAGAGCTAGAACAGAGAGCAGGAAAGATATGTTCCTTGTTTGCATGGAGTTTACAGTGAAACTAAAAAGGAAGGTGTTTGTAAGAATTCACTGTGTGAATGACATGAATTTATTCTCTTTTCAGTGAGTCTTTCTCCATAGATTGGAGAAATATTGGTGAGATTTGGGTTTGGGGATAATCTAACCTCCTTCAAAGATTGGTAATTTCCAACATGCCTAGTAGAAGGCGGTGGTTTCACCAGGAGGTGATCCCCCCCTTCAGCAAGTCCTTCAAGAGTAACAATGGGCAGGAGAAGCCCAGGGGTTCTTATTTCTCCTCTTCAGAAGCCTCAATCCAGCTTCCCTAGCTCTGAGATAAAGAAAACTGGAAAATATCCCAACCCCATTAAGCTGTGTCAAGGGAGCCCTCCTTATCCGACACCCGTGGCTAGCTGTTGGGTTGCCACCTTGGGAAAACTGATAGCGTCTATTTGGTTTTGGTTTGGGGGAAAAGCAAAGAAAGCTGAACAAACATAGGAGTGGAAATTTGGCACTTGTCTTACACAGTAGCTTTAATTTTTGTAGACTTTTTAAAAAGCAAGAAACTCCAGTGTTTTGTTTAGCAGTAGTCATTAAATATTCTGCAAGAGCCTGTCTGAGCCAGCAATAGGTGGTAAATTTGCTGTTGAGTCATGCTTTGTGTTCACCAAAGACTTTATCCACCTATCTGTCCATCTACCTGCCTGGCTAACGCAGCCAGCTCTGCCAGCCCCTGCAGGGCATTTCTGTCCACATACCTGTCAGACTCCATTTCTCACCAGAGGCTTCATTACACAAAATAGAGGATGAGTGTTCATGGAGGCACTTTAAACAGCTGAAAATAATGAAGGAGAAGTCGGTGCAATTAACTAAGCCCTTGGCAGGAGGATTTGAATAGGGAAGAAACTAATTATGTGCCCCAGGCACTGATGCATTGTATCTGCCACATCATCAAGTCACAATAAAGAATGTCCCAAAGCTGTGCATCTCACAGGACTGGAGGGAAATGGGCGCTGCCTTGGTGGATTCTTTGCCTTTTCCTTCTCCATAAAGATGACCTAATCTTGCAAAGCAGAGTCTGCAGCTGTTTACCCACTAGTGCCTCTTCCTTTCTTCCTTACTATTATTAACATAACGGACGCAAGAGTTTACTCAGACTGAGAATGTGTCCAGATAAAAGGATGCATTTCCTACTATCCCTTGAAATTAGAAGTGGCCAATGAGATGTTGGTGGACATCCACTGAGCCTTGCGGGAAGGCTGTCCTTCTCCCCATTGTCCTTCCCACCTAGAACGTGGATGTGACACATGGAGTTCCAGCAGTTATCTTGTTACCACGAGGCAAACTTGGTGTTGGGATTCATGAGTTTAAGATGGAAGAGCAGAAAGATAGAAGAAGTCTGGGTCCCAGATGAAGAGGCCATACCGCCACGGGATTCTTAACCTCCAGACTTCATGTTAGACAATAAAAAAATAAACCTGTATTCATTGCAACTGCTAATTCAGATGTCTATTACTAGCAGCAAGTCTAGTTTTAATAGATACAACACACACTGAGTTTCCACCTCTCCCACAAGTCCTTCCAAGAGCCCCTAAAAAATTCAATCATTGACTGAGACAGTCATTGATCCACAGACATTTACTTGCCTCCCACAATAAGCCCAGCTCTGTGCTCCACATGGGGGGTGGAAAGATGAATATGCATGCTCCCTGACCCTGTGTGCACACTTCCCCATCAGAATGTGCTGGCGTCACTCACGGAACTTTGAGACTCTTTTAGAGCTGCCTTCCGAATAAGGAATTGTGTAAGCAGTGGGGGAGCGGAGAACCTGCCTTGTCCGTCTTGGCATCTCCCAGAGTCCCTGTCACAATGCCTCTGCCTTAGGCACTCGATGTCCAGGGGCAGGAGTATAGAGAAGCTGAGCCTCAGCCCACCCACATCTGACATCTGACAGCCCACCCACCCAGCAACTGCCCACATTTGACAGTCACCATAGAAAGAGTCCCAGCCCCAACTCTGTGGTCACTGATGGCGCTCATCTCTTCTCTGCCACACGCTTTGGGACTCAGACTCCCCTCCCTTCCCCATCACCCTCTTCAGACACAACGCAGAGGAAGAAGCAGCTTCCTCTTCCTTCGGACCCTGCCTGTCCACTGTGGCCTCGCTCCAGGCACGGCCTTGTCAGCTCGGGCAGGCACCCGCACCCTCAGGCAGGGAGCACACTTCACGTCCCCCAGCCCACTCCATCAACTGGCCCAGGGTAGGATAACCTCTGAGGGTCAAGGGTTTCATCCGAGAGCAGCCAACAGGCCTCTCTATCGCACAACCCTGGGGGCCATTTTTAGCAATGGAATTGTGGGCTGAATACACCATTTTTCTCCTTGGGCTCCCAATGCACCTGTTCCCAAGCTGGCCATGATCGAGGCAGGCTGTCTGCCAGATCTTTAGTCTGCACTGCTGGGGAGGAGGGCATCGTCTTGCTGTGCTGTGGGTTTGAACACCAGCTCTAGCCCTTCCCACCTCTCGGGCTTTGGACCAATCACTTAATCATTTTAAGTGTCAGATTTCTTGCCTGTAAAATAACAACCTTATGGAGTTGTTATAAGGATTAAAGGAGTCAATGTGTAAAAGCCCTTAGCCCTGAGCCCAGAACGTACAGAGCACTCAATAAATGGTAACTGTCATCATCGGTATTGAAAGCTGGCATAACCTGTTATTATAGCTGTCTCATAAATTGGTGAACATTAAACATGTTTAGGGCTCTGACATTGACAAAGAATAAAGAATCCCAGTTAGATTTTGGGAGGAGGGGATAATTTTTTAAAGCGATCCTTTCACTTACTTTTCTGAATCCTCTGTTTTCTCTCCCACTGTTTTGTCTGGTGATATTATTCGTCCTTTGGGTCATAAGGAAACAACCACATCCCAGTCTAAACTCCCATTCTAACCTCTCAGCTTGAAAGCATCTTTACCCCTCACCATCCAACTGGGTCAACTTGCTGATGTTTTTTCTTTTATGAAGTTTACAGTAGAGGCTCAAGTTACCTGCCTGTTTTTTTCCAGGACGCTCCTGTCCACAGACCTGTCTGAGGTGTGGGGAGACAGGCAGAAACATAAAGACACATGTGGGAATAAATGTGTAAATGTATTTAGACTTTATTTGGGGAAACTGGGCTTTCACTGCCATCCAAGTTCAACAGAAATGGCTGTGTAGACCAAACAGTGGTCAGTCGTTGATACCAAAAACCACCCGCAGCCCAAATTAGACACAACAAATCTGGGAAAGAAATTTTAAAAATCCAAATCTTGCAAACTGCCCCTCACCCCAGATGACTCTAGGTATCAGAAGGAAAGGAAACACGCATGCCCAGGTGGGGGTGGGGGGCAGAATGGACCCCTCGGGCTCTAGCAGGTGAAAAACACATTGGCTAAATTTGGGGTTGGGACAGAAAAGCTGGGCGTGCTTATGAACCAGGGCCCTGGATCCTGCCCCATCTCTGTCCCTACTACGGAAAGCTGTCAGAGCTGTGTTGGGTCATCCGTACACCGGATGCTGCAGGTGTAGCAGAATGGAAATGCTCCGGGATTCATCTATGAGCCCCACTGAGGCTCAGTGTGCAAAGACCTGCAACAGCCAGACAGGAACATTGGAAGTGGAGCGCGTGGTCTAAGACCAGAGCCTTCAGGGCCGTGGAGGACCAGAGATTGCAGGCCCAGCAGGAGAAGAGACACTCAGGGGATGCTATCTACACAACCCTGGCTGGTGGTACTGATGAGAAATGTAGGCCTAGTGTGGCCAGATCTTCAGATGTTTTAAGAAATGCTATAAAAGCTCCCGATTTTAAAATGTTGGCAACTGATTGAACACATTGTACAATGCTGTGTACAGGCTGAAACAAACAAGTCTGTCTGCTGGATCTAGCTTGCAGGTCAGCTCGCTTCTGAATTCTGGGTGTGGGCTGACTTTCATCTTACCTCTGCAGCGCCGGGTGTCAGGGGGTGGGTTGAGAGCCCACGTGTATCCATGTTAACTCTTCTACCCAGATCTCCCTACTGCTAAATTAATCTAGCCTAAGAACTCCTTTCCAGCGTTGAGAAAAGTGAAGCTCAAAAATCAAAGTATAAACCCAGACAAAAACTTTCCAGGTAGCAACCTCAAAGATTGAGCTCGACTTTTATTTTTTTATGTATTTTGTAATGCTCCATGTTGGCCATGCTTAATGTTGGCCATGTTAAAATCACAAGTGGAATAATAGTCACCAACCCCTCGATAGCTCCTGACGCTGCAGGGCAGGCTTGAGAACGACAGGAGAGATGAGGGTGGTATGGGACACACCCAGGAGGCCGAGGGGACCTACTTAAGAGTCCAGTTGGCTTCCCTCCCTGCACCCACTCTTGAAGTCTGTATCCCTAAGCCCCCTCTGGAATTTGGACCATCCAGACAACGGCTCTGTTGGACTCCTTAAGGTGCAAAGTTTGGGGATAAAGCAATGTGCGTGGGTGGGAAGGGTGAGGTCAGAGGCTGCCCCGATGGATGGCAGGGTTGAGGGGAGCCCCAGCCCCCAGCAGCAGGCTACAGTGGCACCTCTAAGTCTTTCATGTTGACCAAGAGTGGTGGAGTGTCCCTGGGAGCAGAAAAGGCCAAGGGGCCTCGAGGTGAGACCCAGCGTCAGGAAACACACGCTGCGCACACATCTGCAATTCCAGGCAAGTGCGTAGCAGCACAGCCAGCCAGGACTTCTAAAGCTTGGCATCCTTCTCCCCCTCCTTGCACGGTGTGCCTCCACCACCGCAGCATTCTGGGGAAAAGGAAGAGCAGGAAGGCAAACAACAACAGAACAACAAGACAAAAGGCCAGGTACGGCTCCCAAGCCTGTGATTAAGCCCTTAAGGGCTGGCTGCTAATCACCACGGTGGGAGAAGTTCTCTCCCCGCACCCGCCTTGCTTTTCCACGCAGACACAAAGTCCCCGTCTCCCCGCAAGCGTGCTCCAACCCTTCGCTTTGTTCCCTAGAGCTCAGACACCGGGGCTGCTCAGAGAGAGCTGGGAGCTTGCAGAGCATTGTGGGTACTGGCATGCAAATGAGGAGCACAGCCAAGCGTGTCCCACATTGCTTCAGAGGACCTGAATTTTTTATGGCTTGTATGTGCTTTTTGATGTTTTCATTGTCTCCCAGCATAACTGATATGCATTCCGATTCTGACAACTAGAAGTTGTTGTGTGTGTGTGTGTGTGTGTGTGTGTGTGTGTGTGTTTTCTTGTTCTTTTCCTGGAGCTGGTCTTCTCTGCCTTAAAAAAAAATTACAAGGAAAAAATCCCAAAAACAAAAACAAAAATCTGCTGTAACAAACCGAGGTTACTTTAAGAAGTGAAATATTTTAAGCAATTCAACCACAGATGCAACCAGGAAAGGAAAACATGTTGATTCTCTTAAAGTCCTTGGAGTAAAACAACTCCAGCATGCCCACCTCACTTAGAGGGACAACTTCCAAAAGGAGAAGTGAGAGGAGACGGAGATTTTTTTTTCTTTTTAATTTGGCGGTGGTTTGCGGTGAAGAGCCCGTTTCTATTATGAAATACGCCCTCCCCATCTGTTTGCACTTGCTCTTAATTAGCTCGGGGAAGATCCCCCGGAAAAAGTGAGAGCCTCGTTGGACCTTCTCTTCCGCACACACACTCTGAGGACTGAGTGAACTTTGAAGGGAACCATTGTCATCTTACAGCCACTTGCCCCTAAAGGATCCAGAATGCCATCAGCACGCCAAATACCTCAGGTTCAGTGGTATTTCTGGTTTGGCCGCAGGAAGGAATTACTGGCCGGCTCACGAGAAAGTCATTTCTGAGAGCATCCTGCCAAGGTCCGCCCTCCCGGCCTCCCCCCCTCTGGTGGTGAAGATCTTTCGGATAACAGGCTGGATCCAAGAGGGCCTGTCTGGGCCCGGACTCAGGACCTTCCAAGCATTCCTGTCTCATTCCAGCTGTAACTGTACAAAAACAGGGCAAATCATGTAAACGTGGACACAACTGCAGTGTCTATGAACATCCTAACAAACTGCATTTTTCTCGACGTTCCCATCTCAGGTCTCGCAACACATCATTCCAGCCTCCCTGTCCCTGCTTGATCCACACTCAGCATCATTCCTTCCTTTCAGCACCATTCCTGTGCTGCTATTGGCCTGGGACCACTCTTCAACCGATAGAGGACAACCTCCCAACCCTCACAGGCTCCCACTCCCCGCCCTGCGTATCTCAGACCATTGAGGCCCAGATGTCCTTTCACATCCTTCCTTGGAACTACTTCTTCCCACCTCCCTCCACCATTGCTGAAATTCCCCCATAGCCTGTTGGTGCCTCCAGGTTCTGAGGCCAGAGCTGCTGGACGGTGTTATCAAGGTCAGAACTGCACTTCTGACAACGTCTCTCTCCGTCCCCAGCTCCCAGCAGCTTGCCTGGCACATAGTCAGCGCTGCCAAGTATTTCTGAATGAAAGAATGCAGCACCACACTGTTTGCCAAACAGCTGCAGACACTTTGCATCCACGTTCCCACAAAGGCCTAAGAGGTAAGTAGTATCTCTTCCATTTCACAGATGGTAAAACTGAGGCTCTAAGAGTATATATGACTTGTCCAAAGTTCCCAGCTGTTAAGTGTCACCCTCAGTGTCCCAGGTCCAGTGATCTCCATGAGATGCCATTTCTGAAGAGGTGACTCTCAGCCCTTTTCCATTTCTAACCCACTTCTACAAATAATACTTCTGTGACCTCCACAACGACCCTGTGGGACAGATATTAATAGTAACCTGTTTCACAAATGCAGGATTGAGTAGCACAAATCCCTGCATTCCCATTGCAATTCTGTTCTCTTTCTCCAGAATTTTCCTTGGAAGATCACAGCGGCTGGGGTGGTTAGAAAGGAGTGTGCTCTCCCATAGCGTAAGCTACTGGGGGTGGGAGGGAGGTCACTTAAGAACTTGAAGGAGCCACGTTGCCCTTTCCAATTACAAAAACCTTTAGGGGCTTAATTCACCAAACCGCCCTCAAGACCGCAAGAATTTATGACCCTTCTAAATATACCCCAGCGAGTCTCCAGAAGTATCTCAGGTAGTCAGAATCCAGATCCATAAAACATAAAAATACATTTAAAATAGCAGTAAAATATTTCCACCCTTCTTTTTTTTTATAACCGAATGTACTCTAAATAGACATCTTGGCAGCCTCCCCCTTTAATAATGCTGGTTATATTTAACGCATCGGGGTATAAATAGGAGCGCGGTAGGCTCAGGTACCAGATCTTGGTTTATTTGCTTTAAACCTCAGAGCCAGACAGTCCTGATTTTGTGCTGACACAAAAGTGAAGAGGGACACAAGCGTTCTCACCTCCTCTCTGGCCCCCAGCCCCGTGCCCTGTGGCATCCAGTTCCCCCTGACTGGAGGCAGCTGAGTCTCCCACGGGGGAAGGAGAGAGACATCCAGCGGGCTCAGCCTTTCAAACAATGACAAGGAAGAGCATTTCTGGAGAAAGGCTTTGGTGGTGGCCACAGTAGGGCTCTATGAAAGCTCAACTGGTACAAATTAGGGTGGACACAAAAAGAAACAATATTCCTAACTTCACATAAAAGCTGTCCGAACTTCCCCCACCAAACCCCTCCCCGGTATCCTCACATTGTTCAGATTTCAGGCTCTCGACGAAAATGTATTTCTTTTGACATTTCGTAATGTCTGCTGACATGCAACATCCCTGCTAGGGCTTTTTATTTTTTTTTATTAAATGATGTAAGTTCTGTAACTGATACCAGTTGTCATCAAACATCATAAAAGCCAATCATGCCTCAAGTCATCAATATTTATTGTCCCTGGTGGGGGAGAGGCTGTTTTCAGTTTGGGACACATGGGTTTAATTTTTAAGTGGAATAGTTAAAGCAGACGCACCTAATATAAAATATCAGACCAGCAAAGGACCTGCCACCATGGTACAATTGAGATGTCCGGGCAGCGGCAAGGGTGAGGATGGGAGAGGGAAGGATGCAGGAAGAGAAGGGGGGAGAAGGAGAGTGGGCGCGCACAGAAGTACAGGACGTGGGAAAAGCAAGAAGAAAGGTGAGGAAAAGGGTGTGCATGCTGATCAAATGTGTAGCATCTACATAGAATCAAATGGTTTTTTTCCCCGTTGAAAGATATCAAAATGAGCAGATGGAGAGACACCACGTGAGTCCGAGAAAGCAAAAGTGCAGTAGAAGGGAATGAAAACAGAAAGAAAGAAAAGGCAATAAGACGGCATGAGAGAACATCAGAGAGGAAAAAAGGGTAAGAAAAAGAGAAAGGAGAGTGCAAATCACAAGTTATGGACAATGAAAATGAGGATAGAGAAGGTGAGAGAGTGGGTGAGTGCAGGGGTGTGGTCAGGAGATTCCAGTGGGTCTGGCACCCTGGGGTGAGCAGGAGCCACAGGGCCCAGCAGAAGATGGGCCAGTGTCCTGGGGGGCTTTGAGCTGGCCAGTCCCAACCAAGGCCAATCAAGAGAGTGTGAGGTTTGTCTTTGGCACCTGCACCTGTCCTGCCTGTGTCCCCTTCCCCTTTAGAAGTCCCCATCTTAGTTGGCAGGGTTTTAGAGGGCTCTAGGGTCTTCCCACTCTCTACCTCCAGGAAAGACTTTAAGCATCTAATTTACACTGAGGTGTAAATGACTGATAAGGCTTAATGAGACATTTCTGACTGAGCTGAAGTTTTCCTTGTTTGATTTTAATCCTAATGACAAATTCTGAGACATCTGTCAGCCAGGTGCGGAATATTCTAGAGGATGTGAAGCTGGTAGCCAGGGTCTCATTCCATGGACAAGTTTATTCTGCCTTCTGAATGTTCTGTTGGGGATATGCTTTGCAGACCTGAAGTTCTTTTTGGAATAATCAATTGGAGAGGTGTGAAAAGGCCTTGAGCCTAGATGGCTCAGGGCAAACCTTGGCCCCTGAGGTTTCTGCTTGGGACCCCCCCCCCACCTGGCCTGCTGAATAGGCAGGCGAGAAAGTGAGAATTCTGGGGAACAGAGAATGAGAAAGCACGTCCTTGGTCCCTGGGGTTCAAGGGAACTTTTGCAGAGAGTCTGGGGCCTGGGAGGGGCCAGGAAGAGACTTGTGTCTCTGCAGTGTCCTCGAACGCCCAAATCTGCCCACGCTGGCTTTTGTGTTGACGTCAAAGTCAGAGGGAAGAAAGGACGAGGGAAGGAAAAACCTTCACAAAGAATGTTTCCAAAAAAGCTCCCGGTGAAAAATAAATAGGTCAAACCTCAAAGCAAACTCTTCCTAATGATCCAGCCCACCACTTGCATTTTGAAAATTACAGGCCTTCATGTTTATGTAACCTAGCCTCTGGGGTGCAGAGGGCAAGAGCCCCTCCCACGGCGTGGAGGAGGATTCTGAGGCAGGGAGGGCCCCTGCAGAGGGTCCCAGGGCATGCTGGAAGTCCCAGAAGAACCAGAATTGAGGGTCTCACATTGGAAGACTGAGAGACAGGGTGGGGGGTGGGGTGGTGTTCGTGTTCCCAGCGTCCCATGACTGATCTGTCTTTTTCTCACCTTGTGCCTTCCCAGGTGGAAAGATACTGCATTCTACAGCCTCCTCCTGAATTCCCCCTCTTACCTTGACAAGCCCAGGACCTGCATCCAGGCAGCCCTTGGAGATGACCTGGCAGTTCATTTGCAGCTCCATTTTGCTTTCCTTGAAATGGCCCCAGGCCGTTCCTGCCCAGGGAACCTGAGAGCCATCCAGAGCTATTGACCCTGTCTCCAAAGGACACTGGATCCTTGCTTTTCTGGAGAATTGTGCTCAGTGATGCTGACTGTTGGCCCAAGGGCTAATTGGAAGACTTCTGTTTGTCCACATCCTAGCCAACACTCAGTCTTTTCTTCCTGACTTTTCTCCTTTTTACCAGGGGCATCTCATTGTTGTTTTCATTGGCATCTTTTTAATTACTGATAAGGTTAAACAGTTCTCTGTAAACTTACTAGCCATTTATTTTCCCCTTCCAAGAAATGCCCATTTCTCCCCATTGGATTTCCTGTCTTTGTTCTATTAATTATTAATTTGCAGTACCTTATAGTCTTGTGTCAGTTTCTTTGTTATGTGTTTTTTTTTAATTTTAATTTTAATTTATTTTAGAGACAAGGTCTTCTACCTCGCTGTGTTACCCAGCCTGGTCTTGAACTCCTGGGCTCAAGGGATCCTCCCACCGCAGCCTCCTCATAGTAGCTGGGACTACAGGGGCACCGCCACACCCAGCTACAGCCTATTCCTTTGTTGATTTAGACAATGTTCATTATCTCCTCCCATTAGTTAAATAGCTTTAATGGCCATGTTTGAGCAGATACTTTTAATTTCAATATGGTCAAGTTCAATAATTTTTGCCATGTGGTTTATGCTTTTGGTGTCTCATTAAAGAAATCCTTACCATCCTTAGGTCAAAAAGATACTCTTTTTACATATTCTTCTATTGAATACATAACATTTTCTTTCCCATTTAGGTCTTTTTTGAGTCATTTTTGAATGTGGTTTGAATTAGAGCTACAACTTTTTTCAGCTTCGTACAGTGAGCCAGTTACTCCAACAGCATGTACTAAATAATTCATTTCTTTCCTCCACTGAATTCTGAGGCCTCCTTCTCATAGATCTGGACCTGTTTCTGAGTTCCTGTCTTTATCCTGTTTGCCTATTTGTCTGTTCCTGCACTAGTAGCCCACTGTCTTCATCACCGTGTCTTTGTAGAATGTCTCGGTATCTAATAGGGCAAACTTTCTTTACTCTTTTTTAGTTTTCAAAATTAGCTATTTATGTAGCTTTGTTTTTCTAAAGATCCAAAAAGATGAAATTTTATTGGAATTAAATAAAATTTAAAGAGTGAATGTAGGGGGAATTGATACCCCAGCATGTTCATGTTTTATGGCTCTATTTATTTAGGTCTTATTTTATCTGGATTTTTCTGTGTTAAGGTCTTGTGTATTTTTAGGTTAATTCCTAGACACCCCCAGGGGTGGGAGTGGGGCAGACTATTATGAATTGCAACTTGAGTTCTGTTATGTTTTTCTGGCAGGTGATTGCTGGTATCGTGGAACCCCATTCTTTAAAACTTTTTTGAACATCAACTTTATCAAGCAAGACAAAAATTTATGAACAATGAAATACACTCACTCTAACTGTATGATTTAATGAATTTTGACAAATGTATACACCCATTTAACCACCAATCAAAATATAGAGCGTTTCATCACCCCCAAAAGTTTCCTCGTGCTTTTTTGTAGTCAATCCCTACTCCCTCCACTCACCCAAGGCCACCGCTGATTTGCTTTCTGTCACTGTAGATTAGGATTGCCTTTCTAGGATTTTATTTTCTAATTTTTCTTTGATAGTATATGGAAATACAATTCATTATTGTACGTTGAACTTGTATTATGAAATGTTAAATTAGTATATCAGTTTCAGTTGTTTGCTTATAGACTTCTCAGGATCGTCTGCAGAGATAATCATGTCATCTCCAAACAGAGTTTCACTTTTTCCATTCTAATCCATCTGCCTTGTATTCTAAACATTTCCATCCTGTCTCACTGCACTGGCTAGGACCTTCATTGCAAACCTGAGTACACATGGCCAGAGTAAACATCTTTGCTCTTTTCCAACCTTAAGGAAGAAGGTTTAATCTCTCATCATTAATACGATGTGAGCTGTAGTTTTTTTTTTTTTTTTTTGTAGAAGACCTTTATCACTTTGAGGAAGTTCCTTTCTATTCCTAGTTTGTCCAGAGTCATTATCATAAATGGGTATTAAATTTTATCAAATGCCTTTTCTGTATTACTGAGATGATCATATGAGATTTCTTCCTTATTCTATTAATAAGGTGAATTATGTTTATAGACTTTTTTTTTTTTAATATTAAACCACCTTTGCTTTCGTGGGATAAACCCAACTTGAAAACAATGTTTTATCCATTTTCTACATTGTGGGATTAGATTTACTGATATTTTGTTAAGGATCTTTGTATCTATGTTTGTGAAGGATATTGGTTCATAACTTTCTTTTTTATAATGTCTTTGCCTTATTTTGATATTCAAGTAAGTACAGCTTCATCACATGAGTTGGGAAGTGTTCCATTTTACTCTTTCTGAAATAATTTGTTTAAGATTGAAGTTGTTTCTTCCTTAAATATTTGACAGACTTCACCAGCAAAGCCATCTAAGCTGGGACTTTTCTTTATGGAAAGATTTTTAATTACAAACTTATTTTTAAAATTAACTTAAGGCAATTCATGCTTCCTATTACTTCTTGAATTTATTTTTTCTTTGGTAATTTGGGTCTTTCAGGTAATTTTTTCATTTTATATGTCACACTAATTGGTATAATGTTGTTCATAATATTCTCTTTTTACCCTTTTAATTTCAGTAGGATTTATAATAATGTCTCCTTATCCATTCCTAGTACTGGTTATTCTTATCTTCTCTCTTTTTTCTTGACTAGTCTGGTTGAAGGATTATCAGTTTTATTGACATTTTCAAGAAATCAGCCTTTTTCCCCTTTTTTTATTAGTAGAACCATACCTTACAATAAGAAACCAGCTTTAGTTTTATTAACCTTTTTCCACTTTTGTTTGTTTTTATTTCAGGAGTTTCCATTTTTATTTTTGTTTTTTTCTTCCTTCTACTAAATTTAGGTTTATTTTCTTCTTCTTTTTCTAGTTTCTTATAATAGAAGTGTGGATCACTAATTTTAGAATTTTTTTTTCTAATAGGAACAGTTAAGTTTATAAATCTCCCTCTAACATGCTCAAAGCTCTAACTTGGGTGGGGCAAGGGCAATATATGTAACCTAAACATTTGTACCCCCATAATATGCTGAAATAAAAAAATTAAAATAAATAAATCTCCTCCTAAACACTGCTTTAGCTGCAACCTAAAAATTTTAGCTTGTGTTTAAATTTTCATAAAGTTAAAAATATTTTTTAGTTTGCCTGGAAACAGAATATTATTGGGTTTAGTCTGACAATCTTTGATTTTTAATTCAAGTGTTTACACCATTTACATTTAATATAATTAACAATGATTGCATTTAGGTATACTATTTTATTTATTTCTTTTCTTTTTTCCCATTTATTATTCATTCCTTTTTTCTTATTTTCTGCCTTTTTTCAGATCAATTATTATTTCACATTACATTTTATCTCTACTAATAACTTATTAACTATACTTCTTTGTTTTATTCTTTTGTGGTTGCTCTAGAATTTACCATATACGTATTTAACCTATCACTATCATCTTCTAATAATATCATCTCACTTTGCATGCAAGAACCTTACAAGGGTATACCTCAATTTCTCCACTCCCATTCTTTGTACTATTTTCATAATACATTTTATTTCTACATGTTATAAATTGCTTAATAAATAATTATTAGTTTGCTTTAAAAAGTCAATTATTTTTTGTAACTAAGTTTTTAAATGAGAAAAATTCATTTACATGTACTAACCTATTTGTCATTTTTGGCCCTCATCATTCTTTTATGTAGGTACAAGTTTCTTGAAGTACAGATCTACAGGCAACTCATTCGTTCAACTATTATTTGTCTAAAACAGTCTTGCTTTCACCTTAATTTTGCTAAACACAGAATTCTATGTTTCATTATCTTTTGGGTTACATACATTCTGAAGTGAAATCTGCAGCTATTCTTTGTTCTTCTGTGCATATTCATGCTCAAATTATGTGACATTGCCCCAAGGGAAAATATTTGTTCTGGAGGAGGGAGCAAAAAATTTTTTCTTTTAATGTATAAAGCACAAATAAACATACAGTATATAAATATACGATGTATTCATGGCATTAAAATTCCATGGAGGGATACAATGAAGGGGGAAATGCCTTTTTAAAGGCTCCTAGGGAAAGGGCAATAAGGAGAAAAAGATTAAGATATATACTCTGTATATAATTTGTTTCTTCTTTGGATGTTTTAAATATTTTATGTTTATCATTAATTTTAAGCAATTTGATTATGATATACTTTGTTGTAGTTATCATTGTGACTGTCCTGCTTGCAAACCTTGGAACTTCTTGAATCTGTGGGTTTATAAATTTTTACCAAAATTGGATTATTTTGGCTGCTATGTTTTCAAGTATTTTTTTATGTTCTCCTCACACCTGGACTTTTCTTTTTCTGGAACTCCTATCTTGTATATGTTACATCACTTGTTGTTGTCCCAAAAGATCAGGGCCACTTGATATTAAGCTACTTAATATTGTTCTACAGACATTCTGTTCATTTTTCATTGGTTTTTTCCCCCTGTGCTTCATTTTGAATAATTTCTAGTGCTGTGTCCTCATAGTAATAGATCTTTTGCTGTTTTGAATCTACTGTTAACCTCAGCCAATATTCTTCTTTCATTTTTGATGTCGAATTTCTTTTAATCGTTAGACATTTCTTTGTTTTTTAATATATTCCATTTCTCTCATTATTGTGTTTATATTTTCTTCTAAATCCTTGAGCATATTTAAAGTAGCTGCTTTAAAGCCCTTAATTGTTAATTCCATCATCTTTGTCATTTTCATGTTTGTCATTAAAACTTTTTTCTTTCTTGGCTGTGGGTCTTTTTTTCTCCCCTTGGCATTTTGAGTAATTTTTCATTGAATATTGGACATTGAGAATTTTATGTTGTTGAGTGATGGATTTTGTTTTCTTCCAAAAAGTTGTGTTTGTTCTGGCAAGCAGTTTAGTTATTTGCAGGTCAGCTTGATCCTTTTGAGGCTTGTGTTTAAGTTTTTCTTAGGGTAGGTTTAAAGTAAACTTTACCCTGGGCTAGTTTAGTCTTATTGCTAAGGCATGACTCTTTTATTAATAGTCAATCTACTAAAAATCCCAGCTGTTTAAGGACTCTCTTCTTAGTTGGTCAGAACTCCAGTGTCTCCAAGCCCTAAATGAACTCTGGAAATGGTTTGCTTTACAGCTTCCCGACATTCCTTGACTGGCCTCATGGAGTTTTATTCTACATGTGCACTTTGTTTTTTTTTGAAACAGAGTCTCACTCTGTCCTCCTGGGTAGGGTGCAATGGTGTCATCCTAACTCACTGCAACCTCAGACTTCTGGGCTCAAGTGATCCTCCTGCCTCAGCCTCCTGAGTAGCTGGGACTACAGGGGTGTGCCACCACACCTGGCTAATTTTTCTATTTTTAGTAGGGGCAGGGTCTTGGTCTTGCTCAGGCTTGTGTTGAACTCCTGAGTTCAAGCAATCCTCCTGCGTCAGCCTCCCAGGTGTGAGCCCCTACAGTCGGCCTTACATGTATACATTTTAGTAGTCAGCGGAAACTCATAGAATCCCTTCTTTGTGTACCTCTCTTCTCCCTGGTTTTCTGCCCCCACAAGTTCCAGTCTCCTTAGTCTCCTCAAACTTTGATCTATTTCTCAACTCAGGGAGGCAGTCAAGTGCTGCTTGGATCCCTTCCCTGTGCCCTATTCCAGAATGTTCCTCTAGGCCGAAGGCCAGGGATTGTGGGCCATACCTCATTTGTCTTCCTTTTTTCAGAGATCACGGTCATATGCTGCCTGTTGTTCAATGCCTGAAAACAGCTGTTTCAAATATTTTACCCTGTTTTCTAGTTGTTTATCATAAGATAGTCAAATTCAGTCCCGGTTACTTCAACACAGACATAGTGGAAGTCAGAAATGAATTTTTATCGTTGAGGTGTATAAATTACTCTTGCATCCAACAGTCTTGCTGAATTCTTATAATTCTTAAGAGTTTTTCTATTGATTCTGTTGAAGTCACTGTGGAAATATTCATTATCACCTGCAGATAAGAACAGTTTTTCTTCTTATTTTCTCAATTTGTGTGTTTTGTTTATTTTTCTCATATTGTGGTGTTAAACAGGATGCGCTGTACTACACTGCTTAGTAAAATGACAGCATGTGTCTTTGTCTTGTTGGCAACCTTAATGGAATATATATGACTTTTTTCCATTAAGTTTAACTTTTGCTCAAGTTTTAGGTCTAGCATTTATCAAATTAAGGAAAGCTTTTTTAAAGTACTTTTTGTCTGGGTTAAAAATCATAATCAGGTGTTGAATTTTATTGAAAACATATTCTGGCTCTATTGAGATAACCATATAATTTTTCTTCTTTAGTACATTAATGTAGTGAATTACACTAATTGCTTTTCTGAGGTTAAGCCGTCTTTACACTGTGAAATATACTCTACTTCATCATTATTTATTTTAGCTACATTATTGGATTTGGTTGGCTAATGTTTTTCTAGGATATTATATTTTTCTGTTCTTATCTAGCTTTTCAATCAAGGCCTATTCCTCTCGTAAAATATATTAGACAGCTTTTCCTCCTTCTGGTCTCTGAAACAACGTGTATAAGGTAGGGATTATTTCTGACTTGACGATTTAATAGAACTTACTTCTAAAACTGTCTGATGCTGGAGCTTAGTATGGAGAGCTCTGTGATCCTTGTGCCTGTTGCTTTATTGGTTATTTCTATTCAATACTTCTATTTTTCCTATTCCAATGTTGGCTTTTTATATTTTTCTGGCAACTTGTTCATTTTGCCCAAATTGTTCAATCTTTCAAAGCATGGTCATTCATATATTCTCTAGCCTTTTACTGTATCTAGATATTTATCCATTGTCATTACATATCCATTTATTTATATCTTCTCTCCCTTTAGGAAAAAAAAACAGTTTCTCTGGAAGATCTTTATGGTGAAAGAACTGTTAAGTATCTTGACTAGGGTGGTGGATATACAAACTTAAACACATGATTTAATTGTATAGAACTAAACACACACATACATATGCACACACGAATGTGTCCAAATAAAACTGGGAATTCTAAATAAAACCAGTATATTATATCTATGTCAACATTCTAGTTGACATATTGCACTATGGTTTTGTAAAGTGTTAGCTTTAAGGAAAACTGGGGGAAGAGTACATAGGCCCAAATTTTAATTAAAAAATCAATTTTGCCAAAGTTTGTCTCCTCTTTTTAATCATTTCAAAATGCTAGCTTCTTTCTTTCTTTCTTTTTTTTTTATTTCAGCGTATTACGGGGGTACAAGTGTTAAGGTTACGTATATTGCCCTTGCCCCCCTCCCCCCTAAAATGCTAGCTTTTGGTCTTATTAGTCCTGGTTTTGTTTTTTTCCCTCGGTCTTATTAATTTCTCTCCTTATTTTCAATATTTCTTTCTGAGATATCTTTTTTTTTTTTTGTCATTTTAGACAGTCTAGATCTGAAAGCTAGACTGTTTTCAGTATTTTGGGGTTTCTTGGCCAATGTATTTGAAGCCAGAATGTGTTTTCTTTTATTCATTGCACAAATTTTGATATATAGCATTTTCATTTTCTTTTAGCATTATTTTAGAGCTTCCTTTATGATTTCCTTTTTAACCCAAGAGTAATTAAATAGCACGCTTTTTGGTTACCTAACAGTTGTAATTTTTCAAAGCTAATAATTTGATATTGTTTCTAATTTTCCCCAACATGATAAAAAAAAAAAAAGCCTTGTCTGATGGTAATTCTTTAGGATTTATTGAGGCTTCTTTTATGGCAAATCTATGCCCATTTTTTTGTGTGTTCCATGTGTACTCAAAAATGATGTATATTCAGTTGTAAAATGCAAAGTTCTAGAAACAGCTACTAATTCAAGCTTACCAATTATGTTGTGCATATTGCTGGACCTTAGTTTTTATTCAAGTGCTTGGTTTTAATTTTTGATCCAGTCTGGGAATCTCTGGGGTTTTCTGATGAGTGAATTTAACCTATTTATATTAGACTCATTTCTGTCACTTTATTTATGCATTTTCATTCACCACACTCTCTATGTCAAGTCCTCTAGAAGCAGAGCCTGAGAGGAGCGTCCTCATTCAAGTGACTTATTGGAGAAGGGCTCTTAGGAGAGGGGGGATGAGGGAAGCCAGACAGGGCAGGGGGGACCACTGAGCAAGCTCGTGCTTTTACGCAGAGATGCTTCTATCACCCTGGCTAGGCAGGAGCCACCTGCTGCTGACCTGCCACACCTAGAGAAGACAAAGAGAGCAGCGACCTGCCCTGGGCAATGTGAGAAAGAAGAACAAAGCCAAGAATCTCTCCCAGACCCAGACACTTGACCCTCTTCCACTTCCAGGGCTCCTGTTCCCCAACTTGGGGACCCAGTCTCCTGTCTCCTTAGGGGTTCCTGCAGTCTTCCTGCTCGCCTTTCCCTTCCGTCCACCCTCTTCTTCCCTCCGCAGCATCTGCAGGGCTGAGGTCAGGGGAGGGACCAGCAGCCTCTGTCACTTTGGCATCCTGTCAGAAACCAGATGTTCTGCCCTTTGTCTTTCTACCCTCCTTTGTCACAGGGGCTCTTCCAAGGATGCACATCCAGCTTTGGCAGGTGGACCAGAGGCTGACGTCAGTGACAGCCCGCACTTGGAGCACCCCTCCCCACCTTTTCCAGCATTGGTCCCTCTGCCTTCCCCCAGGATGTGTCCCTCAGGTAAGTAGACTTCTGGCGGGGGCCCCTCGGTCCTCCCACTGGTCCCCACATACCGCCTCCCTGGGTGAAGGCAGTTCGGACTCAAGCCGGGACTCCCCCACGCGTCGTAGCATATGTAATTTAAATGTGCCAAAACTGTTTGCGGTGGCTGATAATAAAAAAAGAACATGTAAAATTAGAAGCAACAACATTTTCACGTAAAGTTAGAGCAATTACAAGTCACGTACATGGAGAGGTGGAAGAATTCCTTCAGGAAAGACTGGTGGATTTGAGCCCCAACTTTACCCGATAGCCAAGGTAAACCAGGTGAGTGCTCGGGGTCGCATTCTTTAATTGGGAATTATCACCGAATGCATTAGAAAAGCAGCAACAAACATTTCTAATTTAAAAATCCCTGTCTTTTCAAAGGCCTGTGTTTCTTTAAACAATTTGGTTAAGCTCCTTTTATCCAGATTTTCTTTAAACTCTTCAAAAGAATCCTCACTAATGGTCTTGCTTCCTCTCACGGTTGATAATGACTCATCAATGATTATTTTCTTCAACATCTACTATGCTTCAAAGGTATTAGGCGCTGCGGGGGATGCTGTCAGCATCTCAGAGAGGTACCCCGTGGGTTCCAGACATGCACCGTCCCAGCTCGGCTCATGGAGGTTTGCTCCGCCTCTGAAAAGCTGTGCAACCCTCCAGAAGCTATTTAACTTCTGGGCTTCCCTGTCCTCATCTGGAAAATGTGAATAAGCATAGTGCCCCCCTCGTAGGGTTTTTTAAAGAATCAGGTAAAAAAGAAGAATGCAAAGCACATAGCGAGTCGAACAGCCTCTTGTTAGTGCCTGGCTGGTGTGAAGGTCTCATTCAGACCTCCCAGGAGCCCTAGAGCAGGCAGGCATTTTAATCATGAGAGACTACTTGGTAGTTCTTACAGTGGGAGGTGTCTACAGCTAACCTCGTACCTTCTCCTTTGAAAGATGTGGGAGCTGATGTCCAGAGAGAGGGAAGCTTGCTCAAGGTCACAGGGCTTTCCAAGGGCAAGATCAACACTGTTCCAGGCTCTGGGTCCAGCTCCCTCTGCTTCCTCTTTCTGCTTCCATGTTGTTGGTGGGTTAAAATAGAAATTGAAAAGATATAACTTCACGGTCCCCTTACCAACAGGAGGCCTCTGCTGGTTCTGGGTGGGAGGTGTGGCATTGGGCTCAATGGTGTGTGTGTGTGTGTGTGTGTGTGTGTGTGTGTGTGTGTTTTGTTTCCTCCCAGAACAATTCATTTCATACCTTGAAGCCTTGCACTGGGGTTTTTTTTTGTTACAAACTATCCCCATTTCACAAGTAGCCTCAAGCAACAATTAGTCCTGCATGTAATTTCTGAATCAAATGGTGGGTTTGGGTGAGAACTGAGCTGAGCACTGGGAAGCAGATGTAGCCCGAGGTGAAGTCACTCGGTGTGTTTGAGGGGAGTCTGGGAGGGCAGAAGGGCAGATGCACAGCCTGGTGTATGGCCCAGAGCTCTAAAATTAGGAGTCCCCGAAGATGTCTGTGACTAATCCCCTGCAACCTGTGAATATGTTCCCTTCCATGGCAAAAGGGACTTTGTAGATGTGCTTAAGGTTAAGGACCCTGAGATGGAGAGATTATCCCCGATTATCCGGGTGGGCACAATCTAATCACACAATTCCCTAAAAGTGGGGAAACCTTTCCCAGCTGTGACTACGCAAGAGGGGTGAGAGAGAAGCCGCAGTGCTGGCTCTGAAGACGGAAGAAGGGAGCCCTGAGTCAAGAAACGCAGGTGGCCTCTAGAAGCCGGAAATGGCAAGGAAATGGGTTCTCCCCTAGAACCTCCAGAAGGACCCAGCTCTGCAGACGTCTTGACTTTGGCCCAATGAGACCCATGTCCAACTCCTGTAAGATACTCAATTTGTGTTGTCTTCAGCCACGAAGCCAGTGGTCATTTGTCACAGCAGCATACAAAATACACATAGCCTGGCTCTAACTCTGCCTTTTACTAGCCCTAACACTTCGGCCAGGCCACCGAACTCTCCGTAAGCCTCCATCAGTGAAATGGGGTGCATTCATTTTTTATAACCCAAAACACTATTGGCCTCACCAGGCCTCACCAGCCTGTGGGGAATGGTAAAGTCAGTTTAGCCCTAACATGCAAATGTGTGCCTCTGCCCCTAACTGCGGAGTCGGTGGCACCGTGATCCTCTTCCCTCCCAGCATTCCCCAGAGGCCTCATCCTTAGGAAGCAGCCTGTAGCTTTCTGACGAGGCCCCCAGTGTGCCAGCTTCAGCTTAGCTCAGCTGCAAGGACTGTTATAAATTAATTTCACAAACCCCACTTGCACGCCTCATACGACTCAATGCTCTCTGCTTATTGGAACCACCTGGGAGGCTTTTAAAAATGCAGGGTCCCAGGCTCCATCCCACACACTGAATCAGAGTCCCCGTGAGGCTGTGCAAACCAACATTTTTCAAAAGATCACTAAGAAATTTGGGAGACTGAGGATTTTACCTTGATTCTTCCAATTCTTTCAACCATATTATTTCTACATCATTGGGGGCATGTCAGTTCATTTTCCTGGGTTTCATTTTTCTCATTTATAACCTGAAAGTTTTCAACTACGTGATCTCTAAGTTTCTTTCTGTCGCTGAAGTTCTCTCATATACAGTTGTAACTTTCTTTCATTTCCTGAAGGCACCTTAGGGTTTTTATCCCATCTCAGGGCCATTGTGACAAGTTGGCAAGCATTACTTTTCTCTGTACAAGGCTGTCATTGTAGATTGGGGTCTCTGGAGTGAATCTGAACTGAGACTGTGGCAGAGCCCAGAATTTGTTTGAAGATGTTTAAATAAATTTTTGGTTCATAAAAGGTAAAATAAAAACAACTCCGCCCACCTTCAGATGAACATCCAGAGGTGGCAACTGTGGCCTGAAAAGGTACAAGTCGTGCCAGGCGTGAAAGCAGGGAAGGCTGGGGTGGGGAGAGGGGGGGAAACCAGGAATGCAGACGAGTCATCCTCCTCCAGCTTCAAATATAAAATCCACCTGCTCTACCCACTTCCCTAGGTTAGTGTGGGAAGCAAACAAGGAGGTCTGTGCAGACCTACTCTATAAACTCTGGAGTCCTTCATGAGAGTAACGGATTCTGCTTCTTATCCTCTTCCTGAGTTGAACTTCAGGTAAGGCCAGCCCTCCAGGATAATGTTGTCATGTTAAAAGAAAAATGAATCCCAGAAAAGGGAAGTAACTCGTTCAAAGTCACACCTTCTCACAGTCATTCATCCAAATCATGCTCCTGCATGGGTCAGGATAGGCTTAGCTGTGCTGTGCTGCAGTAACAAACAGCCCTGAAATTGCAGTGACTTAAAATAACAAACTTTATTTCTGGCTTATCCTTCAAGTCCATCGTGGGTTGGCGGGGGTTCTGTTCGCTGCGGTCACGGAGGGTCCTAGGCTGACGGAGCAGCCGTCATTTCAAATAATGTGATCACTGTACCAGAGGGAAAGAGGGAGCTCTGGAGGGCCTAGAACTCTGGCCTGAAAGTGACACAGGCCACTTCTGATCACATTTCTTTGTCAGAGCTAACCACAAAGCTCCAGCCAGCTACACGGGGCTAGAAAAGGAAGCGCAAGCCCACTGTGCGCCCGGACAGCAGAGAGCTGAGAATATTTGGCAAACAGCCTGCAGCCCAGTGGTCCTTTAGGCCCCAGCCGCTCCAGGCCACCTTCTCTACAGAGCCTCTCCTCATCCCGATAGACTGCACTCTCGAAAGTTCTATTTGGCATACTCTTACCTGGGAGGTGGAGAAAGGGGAAGTATGAGCTGTGGCTTTGAACTGCGAGAGCTCTGAGAGGGAAGCACGTGTCCCCAGGACGTTCTGGGCTGCAGAGTTTGCTTGTTTAGGAGGGGTGTCAGGAGCTGGCTGTGTCCTTTGGCTTTTCCTTTTGGAGCAATAAGGTCCCAGCAGGCATGGGGTCTTGGTCCAGAAGAGGTCACTAATACCACATCCAGCATCCTCTGCAACCCTCCTGGGAGTGAACCCCCAGAACTGGAAGAGCATCCTGCCTTGGAACCCAGGGCGGAAGTTGCGTCAGCAGGCTGCTTTGTGCTTCCAACTTCCTTCTTTATTCTTTGTCTCTTTCCTTTATTAAAAACCTATTATGAAAAGCCAATTATGAGGGCTCAATGTCATCATCTCATATGGGTGGACCAGGAAGCATCAGGACAAACTTTCCCTCCTGCCCTTATCTTTTCTGGCTAACTCAGGTGCTCGCTGTAGCAATTTCAACCCTACTTCCACCCACAAGGGAGAAGAGCTTCTCCTGCCCCTAATCTCTCCCCTCTGAGTGCTATATCTGAGGCTCCCCACTTCCCCCTTGGAATTCAGCATGCCTGCAACTTGCTCTTCTCCTGCATGAACTAAGATTTGGGAGGATGGGATGGCATCTTCTGTCTCTACCCCGAACTGAGCCCAGTGCCTGGCAGAGGCTTTGCCCTGGCTGGACGCTCATGTGTTATTTGTTGACTAAATACTGTCAGCTGCAGAACGGGAGGGGTAAGGACCAGCATCGCTGTTATTTTAAAAGCCCTCTAGGTGGTTCTGACAAGCAGCCAGGGTGGAGAAACACTGCTGAGGGCCAGCAGCCTCGTTTCAAAGATGGGGAAACAGGTCCAGAATGAGGAAGTGACATTTGCCAGGGCCTCACTAGGGAGTGACACAGCGACGAGATGACTGGAACCTCAGTGTCCTTTACCTCTGCTCCTTCAGCATTTTTTATACACACTGGGTTGGGAACACCATCTCTGCACCTGTGACATCTGGCACCGGCCATGGGTACCAAACACAATGGGTGTGGGATAAATTCATGTGGTTTTCAAATATATACAACATTTTACTCAATTTTTATTTAAAAATTAGCATGTACCCACAGTATTTAAATGATTTATAAATATCATGTAATCCTTCAAACTACGCTTGATGGTCATAACTATTATTTTCCCTCATTGTTAGCTGAGGACATGGAGGCACAGAGAGATTAAGTAACTTCCCCGGAGTCACAAAGCTACCAAGTGGTGGAACAGGGACTCTAACCCAGGTAATCTAACCCAAGGGTTCAAATACATAATGGCTAGTCCGCTGTGTCTCTTGCCCCTGTAGGGAGGGCCTCTTACGGCTCTCTGATTCTAACAGCTCAACACCGTGTTCCGCATGCTCCTATAGGGCCCACTCTCTTTTTTAAGAAGCGCCCTAGACTTTGTACCCAATTCCCTTTTCTGTCAAAACTTACCTGTCCTGTGTCCTCCCTCCCCCACCTTCCCTCAGGGGCTTGCTCTCTACAGATCTGATAACTTCCAGGAGAGCTGGGAGGTGCCAAAGATAATTAT
>CAUYRT010019859.1:0-39415 GCA_963574885.1 Lepilemur ruficaudatus
CAGACTCAGTTTATGAGCCACATACTGCCATTTTACATTTTGAAGGATTTCCAATATCACTACTTACCTAAATGACATTTAAGTTGGTGGCACTTAATGAGGTACATGTAATAGAGTACTTAACTCATAACGTCTACCAGAGAGAAAATACTTTATTAGCTGATCCTGTTCTATGAATATAAATTGATTTTTCCCCACGGTTTGGAAAATTGGCTCTTCAACTATACTTAAAGATAGAGTTAACTGGGTCCATCTAGCAAATTAGAGTAGGTTTTCTTGCGTAAATGACAGCATAAATGGGAAAGGGTACTTAAGGCTAGTGATCTTTGTCCCTAGGCATCATGTTTATTGATTGCCCTACATTCAGGTCAGGAAGAAAGGTCTTACCTTACAGTTTGTGGAGACCCTAGAGTTTAATCACTTTGCTACAAAACATTAGGTAATTCTTTTTTGTTTGAATTCTTTAAATGTCAGGGCTTTACCACTAATAGACAAGGACCTAGAAAAAATATGTTTTATCTTCCACTTTCCTTGTTTCTGAATCACACTGTCTTTATCCATAAATAAAAATATTTATTAGTTATTGTTATAGTAACTAATATTGTTTCAGGTATACTAGAAACTATGTCATTTAAAACAGAAGTGGCAAAAGAAGCATAAGTTTGCTCCATTTTATCAAAAATCTTCCAACGAAAGAAGAGAGATATAGAGGTAAGGGGAGAGACAGAAACAGAAACATACACACACAAAGAGCGGGGGGTGGGGGCATGGAGAAGAGAAAGAATAGAGAGAAAGAAATACTGAATGCAAATAGTTAAAATTTTTTAATTCAGGCTTAAGAACAATCTGTCTTCAGAAAAGGGAAATTTTCTTGTAGGCTTGGTAAAGAGGAAATGTTTATAGAGGAAAGTTGACTTTAGTTCAGTGTTTAAGGATGTATAGAATTATGTAATTGAAGAGGAAAAAGAAAGTGCTTCTAGTCTGGTAAAAGGTATAAGTAAATTTCCTAAGGTAGAAAAAAAATTAACCTGTAAAGAACAAAAATGAAAGATACCTGATTGATGTGGAAGCAGATCTGAGACACGACACTGCTAGGTTGTACTATTTTTTTTTTTTTTTAATATATCAACAGGGTCTCTCTTTGTTGCTCAGGCTGGAATTGATACAGAACAAGCAATCCTCCTGCCTCAGCCTCACCAGTAGCAGGGACTACAGGTGCGGGCCACCATGCCGGTTCGGTTGTGCTATTTCTCAACTGTGCTATATTTGTTTTAAGTTTTTATTTGAAGCCTTACAAAGAAAATGCAAGCTTTTACATTTCGTACACAACATAGAGAGGAACGTCTAGACGCTACATGGAATAAATAGGATTATGGTGATTCATGTGAAATGTACTTTTTAAATTACACTTACGGTTTTTTTCTATGCACTAATTTTTGTTTGTATTGATAGGTTTTCTGGAAAGTGAAGATTAAGAAGAAGAAATATAAAACTTGACTGGTCACATGTAAAGGGCTGTCATTTAAGAGAAATATTAGCCTATTATGCACAATACAAAAAGACACAGCCAAAATGACTGGATAGGTATTACAAGTAATTTGAGGTCTAGTAAAAATAGTAAGTAGTTCTTGCAGAGTGAAATATTAGAAATAGAATAATAATTAGGAAATAGTATCCCATTACTGAATGTATTTAAACACAATGTGAATGATTCTTAGACAATGGGTACATTATTTTGGATAGCATCTAGGTTTCTTACTCTAAAAAGGTAAAATTGTGTAAGGATATTAAGTAGATTAGATAAGGTCAAATTGTTGAAGTCTTGGGAATAACTATTGAGGATTTTCTTCTTAAATAAATGGCCACAAGGGAGAGAATCTAAATTTTATTAAAAAGATAAACGCAACGTGTTTATAGTGATTAAGGGAATATTAGTCTGGCAGTGATATAAGTAATTGAAAAAATAAAACTTCTTTTAGGAATCCTTATTAAATTCCTCTCAAAAATGCATGGATTATGTAACTTTGGCTGTGGACTATCTTTTTTTAGAGCTAGGAAGGAAGTAAATAATAGATTATAAAAGTACAACTTGATTTTTTGCATTAATAACAGAGTTTTGTTCAATAATCCTTTAGTTATTCTTAGATCCAAAAAAGTCATAAAGTCAAACATATATGATTGGTTTTTCTGAATTATAAAGACATATTTTTCATGATTATATTTTGAATAACATTCTTTCTGGATACTTTCATTTGTTTGAAAACTGGAGAAGGGTAGATAATGAATCCATAGAAACAAACAGAAGAGATGTGGCACAATAAGTTAACTGTACCCACGTGTGCACAGGTTCACTTGAGCATACTTAGGCATTTCAATAGAAAACCTTCATTTACATGTAGCAGAAATGCAAACTAAAGTAGTTTAAACAATGGAAACTTCTATTGTTACATATAACAAGTTCTAAGATATTTATATTAAATTTACTAATTAGGCATTTTGACAACATCATGCCACTGTCAGAACTGCTTTTCATCTTTCTAATGTCCCATACTCAGAGTAAAGCTTTGATCATTAGGCTGTTTTCCCTTATGGCTGCAAGATGCCACATCAAGACATAAAAATTTCTGGTAGAAAAAGATTGTATGCCCATTGTATTTTTTAAAAGGTTAGGGGAACTTTTATAGAGACATATCACCCCCTGGCAGACCTCCATCACATATCATTGGCCAGAAATTGATAACGAGCCCATCCATACACCTGGTACCTTCAAGAGAACAGGACTTCCATGACTGACTTAAATAATTAGGATTTATCTATGAATCACACGCATGTAATGCAGATACTGCAACAAATTTGGGCTTTGCCAGTAAGAAAGAAAGAGAGAATGACTGTCGCATCAAAAATATATGATGACAATTCATCTCTAACTGATGAATAAATCACGTTTTTTTTTGTTTTTTTTTTTTTTGCATTCTATTGCTGAAGATAGTTTCTTGGTGAGCCAAAACCCTTGGAAGAAAATACAATAATTATGAAACAGAAAAACACTTACATTTATTATTGCTATAATCAAAGCAGTTTGCCTTGGCAAATGAAAACTAAAAATAAATACACTGTAATGTGCTCATGATTTTGTCTTCTTTTTAAATGTTAGCACAGGGAAATTCCATAAGTCATTAAGTATTTGCATAGATGAAAAATGCACACAAAACACACATGTGCACGTATGTGCATGTATACACACACATACACAGATTCATGAACAAAAAAAATAGCCAACTGTTTGGCTGGCTTTTTTATATTCAGTATCGGAGCCATGAAAAAAGGGAAATTATAATTGATTGAAGTGCTTCTTGTTAAATATATGTTAGGTATACCACAGCATGTGCCTACCCTTGCAATTTATACTTTCCTAATTATAGAATCTGCAGAACTTGGGGAAAGATTTCATGCTCATTAAGGATTCTGATTTGCTGAATACATTAAGAAAATTATAAATGTACTTCACTCTTATTTCATGTGTGTCCCAGTGTGACTCAAACGATGGATTTTGAGCACTGTGCTTGCATTATTATTATTCATTTTTCTTTTGGGTTTGCAATGCTCATTAACAAATGTAATTACGTAACTTTCAGTGACAATCTACAGCACAATTTAAATTGAATTCCTCAGTCTGATTATTGAAAGTGTTACTTCTTCCCCCACAACATACAGATTTCCTTCAATTATATGATTAGTGTTAAAATAATCTCACCATTCTATTTTATACTAATCTATGAAGAACTGGATTAAATAGTTAATCATTGTGTATGTGCATGTGTTTTTAAATTCTTGACTGTGTGAATTCATCACAGATCACCAACATGTTTTCAACTTTTTAAAATTTTCCGTGTTACTATGATATTTATATTCACATACCAAATGGTATGGAAAGTTTTAAAATATTTAATGAGTAATTATAGGGAATTAAATTGTGTTTGCTAGCTTAAATAATTTGAGAATAAAACATTTTTCAATTGAAATATTTTTAAAATTATGGAGATAGCAGATAATCCAGAGCAGATGCAGCAAGTGGACCCTGAAGTTTACGTACTTCGGGGATGCCTTTTTTTTAAGGAATATGGAGATATAATTACAAAAGTAAAATTTTGGTATGAAAGTAAAATATTTATTTAAAACCAGAAATAAAAATCACATTTAATACTACAATCTGCCAGAAACACTTGCATAGAAATGCTTTCTGATTGCAACCTACTTACCTTCTCATCTAGAATATTCTATAACTTCAAGCAAACACTAATACTCACAGAGGCCTGACCAGGTCAAAGATTCTGAAACTTATTAATCATTTGTTGGTTAGTATATCCACCTCTGAATATAAATAAAAAATAATCAACATTTTTGACTTAAAATGAGGAAACTGTTTTCTCTCCATTCTGGATAAATGGGGATTTGCTATGTATTCAAATGGAAATATATTTCAGCACATACACTCAGGGAACATACCAGAAGAGACTGCTGCCAAATTAATTAGTTTGTTACTAATATCCTTCCCTCAACTCATCATTCTTGTTTGTATTTGATAACCTTTATAGTACTTTTGATTTCTACATTTCTGTAATTATCATTTAAAAAATACATAATTCTCTAATTCTTGTCTCAGTCTATTGTCAACTAATCCAATCAAATATTCAATAAATATTATATTTAAAGAATAATGCATTATTCAATAATAGCTTAAGAATTTGTTCCTCAAGGGCAATTATAAAAGAAATAAAGGCTAAAAGGAGCTGTTATCTGTAAGACATGAGTCAGTGGTACCTACGAGAAATGAAATTTCTCAGTAAAAAGCTAAATGAGTAACTTCTTAATTTTTCCCTATTTTTGAAGACTTTTAATATATGTGTACATTTTGATTTTGAGTGTTATTAGAATAGGTAAAAATTCTTAAACACATGCTATGAATATGCTTGAACACATTATTAATTTAAGTCTGTTAAATAGATAATTACATATTAAATGTTGGCATTTATGACAACAATTCATGAAAGGTAGGACTTTATGAGACACAATTTCACTTTGTTGTAATTGTATTTTGAGAAATTTTCCTTTCTCTAATGTACTAAATAAGCTGTAGTGATATATATATATGTATATATATATCTGTATATATATAATTACTAGACCAACTGTATCAGGCTTATTGTGCCAACAATAAAGAATAGCCAAAAAACACTATGAATAAGTTCGGTATTTAGTGTTTAAAGTAGTTTCAGCATTCTAATTATCATAGTGGGACAATTACAACTTGGTTAGGATTCCCTTCGCCTATGGTATATATAATTTTTTAAGTTTTGAAATAACAGTGGAGGGCCACAAGCATGCATTAAATATTTAGACCCTTTGAAGTCTGCTCCTATTCAGATGACATATTGGACCTTACTCTTCTGTAAAATTTTACAGAAATATAAAGATATAACCCATTACATACTCAAGACTGTACATATATACATCATAGAAAAAGTAGTTATCCAACTGCTTTTGATTTATGAAAATGATTATTTTAAGTTTTTGCTTTGATCATAAAGGCAATTATTCTTGAAAGATTTGTCAGAATATACCAAAGAAGAAAAACTGGTCAGTTATTAAATTTTCACCATGGACTAAATCTCAGATTGCCCTGTATATATCTTGACTGTTTTTTTTAAAATAACATAATGAACAGTAGGTATTTTAAAAGAGTACATATTACAGGGAAGAAAAAGTTGAGGAAATTTCATGCTTTTCCTGAGTACAAATAATGTTCTCAGAGAATCATTTTGTCTCCCAAATGTAGCCAGTCTGGTGTCATTTTTACATTAAAAAATAAATAATTAAGGCATGTGTTTTATGTCTAACTTCTCAACTTTTTGATGAGCAATAAAATAGTGTAAATAAATTGATTTGATGTACGCCCCATAATTATTAGAAAATAGCTATTGAAGTTTTAACGTACGAAAATCTTAAAGATATTCCAGATATAAAGAAAAGGAACAAATAATGTGCTGTTTTGTTTTCCTAGTTTGGTCGGGCTGCTGCAAAAAGTACCACAAGAGAGTGGCTTAATGAACTGACATTTATTGTCTCACAGCACTGGAAGTCTGAAATCAAGGTGTCAGCAAGTTTGTTTCCTTCTGAGGGCTAGGAAGGAAGACCTCTTCCAAGGGTTTCCCCTTAGCTTGTATATACTTGGCTGTCTGTTCCTTGTGTCTCTTCACATAGTCTTCTCTTTATGATACATGTCTGTCTCTGTCTAAATCTCCCCTTTGTATTTGGAAACAAGTCTTATTGGTTTAGGACCCAAACCAATGACCTCATTTTAACTTGATTACCTTTACAAATACCCTATCACCAAATAAGGACACATTCTGAGGTACTAGGGATTAGGACTCCAACATATCCTTTGTTGGGAAGAACACAATCAACCCATTAATGGGTTCCTTTCTCCTACTATATCCAAAATAGCTAAATATCTGTACTATGTATATGTGTATGTGTGGTAAAACATAAAATCTGCCACAACACTTATTTTAGATATTTTAATGTATTGGTGAATACACCAAAGTGTGAATACACACACACACACAGTGTCGTTAACTTATACACCTGACAGTACATTAGTATGATTAATCAAAGGCTTGATAAGAAAACATGGTTTTTTGAAAGAATAAGCTGAATCATCTAGTGAAATGAATGTTACTCAGAAGTTCAAAGTATTGCAAAAATGAACCTTATATTAGTATTCTAATAGCAGGCTAATAAATTCCACTATAGAGCTTCCAGTTTTAGAAATTATATTATATTGAAAAATAATCCTGTAGAATCTAAAATCTATTAGATTTATTATTCTAGGTGATTTTTAAAAGTTTTACCACAATGAACTTGGAATCTGTACAGACTGGAATTATTAGAAATATAAAACAGTGTTATATCTGATCTGTTCAATTCATCCGCATCATATACCATATGATTGTAATAACATTATTTCAAAGGCACTTCAGGCAAAGTCAGTTTTGAATTAATTCATAATTCTTTGACTCATAAATCAAAGAATGAAATAGTCCGTTCTCTTTCTTCAGAGGTAAAAAGTGAATGTCTGTAGAAGACAGGAAAGTCTGAAGTTATTTTATTTGGAACCATTATGAAACAATATAATTTTATTGAAAATGTGATACTCATGAGCTAAATAAAAATATAATTCCACATTGTTCATTGTCATACACGCATGCATATTAAATATATATTTACAAGAATTATACAATTTTATTTCCCTTTAGAGTTCATAATACTTTGATTAAAATAATACCACTTCAAAAATATACAACCTAAAATATTGATGTCATTTATCAAAATAATTGTCAGCTATATAAGCATTTTAACTGTAATTAGATTTTATAGAAACTCAATTCTTCTCTTTTCTGTGGCTTAGCGCAATCTCTTCATTTCTGTAAATTTCTAACTACACAGTCCAGACCTGTGAAATCTAAGAATAGTTGACTTGTAGAAATATCCTCCATTACCTTGACCCATCAAATCCAGGCCTGGATATATACACCTATGCATTGCTTAACAATGGTGATACATTGTGAAAAATGTGTCATTAGGCGATTTTACTGTTCTGCAAACATCATAAAATGTACTTATAAAAACCTAGATGGTGTAGCCTACTATGCACCTAGGTTAGATGTTATAACCAATCGCTTCTAGGTTACAAACCTATACGGCATGTTATTGTACTGAATACTGGAGGCAATTGTAAAGTATTTGTGTATTGAAACATATCTAAACATAGAAAATGTACAATAAAAATATGCTATTATAATCTCATGGAACCACTGCCATATATCCAGTCTGTCATTAACCAAAATGTTGTTATGCAGGACATAACTGAATTAATAGCCTTATTCCCAATAGCGGGTAGGAACAACCTCGGGCTCTATGAACAGTGTGTAGTACCTCCAGGTTATTTTTCTGAGTCTCAACATGGAGCCAGGGCTACAGCCTTCTGTTTAGCCCCAAATTTGAAAATTCATTTCCTACCGTGCTTTACCAGTTCTTCACTGGGAAGAGAATCTTATCTCAACAGTGACCGCTTGGCTGCAAGCCTGTGAACTTATTTGGCCTGTGTCATCTCTCCATCCCTTGGGTGACGATCCCTCTCTCTTCATCCACAGTCATTGATTATAACTCTGTATTGAGGTAGCTACATCCCTTGGAGCTAAGTGCTTGACTGACTACTAGAAATGAAGCTATCTAGAGACTCCTTCTACTATGATCTCATCTTCTGAAAAAGGCTCTTTGGATATAAATGCCAATCTTAATCTGAAATGAGTTTTACCTTTTCATTTTGAAATAATTTTATTTGTAGTAAAAAATAGAAAACACTCCTATTTACCATGTTTACCAAATCTCAATTTTATATGAAATTCACATTAGGTATTTTAAGAAATTAAATATGATAGATTTATATCTCCAGTAAAATTGTACAGATTCACACTTCTAGCAAGGCATGTGAATTCTCACTGCTTAATAACACTTGATGTTGTCTAAGGCTTAACACTGTGTACCTGTGAAGAGATTGAAATGCTTTTTCCTTCCCTCCAAAATGCCTTGACCTCTTTTAATTTGTGTTCTTTAATGATGAGGTTCAATATTGCATACACTTTATTTTAGCACTTTTGTTAACTCTTCTGTGAATTCTTTTCATTTGCCCATCTTTCTATTGGCTTGTTTGTTTTATTGTTATTGGTTTGAAGTGTATTATTCTGTATACATTTTTGATAGAAAATTGAAAATAAGTTCTCTCAGTCTGTGATTTATTCATTTACATTTGTTACCTTTTTTGTTTTTTTTTCCAAAATGTTTTAATTGTCAAATTATTCTTTTCTTCTGTGGTTTATACTTTGGTATCTGACCAATAACAATTTATTCTGATTTTGTGATAGTTTTTTTTATCGTGAATAAGTGTCGTCTCAGTAGAATATTTTCTAACTATTTATATGTTCTGATTATTTCTATCTCTATTCAGTTAATATGACATTTTATACTAATTGATATTATGTTATCCAACTATTCTTACATTCATGGGAAAATCCATCTTGATCATAATAGTTTTTTAATTTAATACTAAAAATATATGTTCTAAAGTTTACTTGGTATTGCTGAATTATTACTTGTAAGATTAGTTTATAGTTTACATTTAACTTACTGCCATATTCTTGGCTATCAAGGTTATGCAATTTAATTGGTAGCTTTACTTTTTTTAATTGCTCATTTGCTCTTTGAAAGGGTTTATGTAAATTAGGATTATTTATAAAGAGTTTAAAATTCTTCCTTAGAAATTCTTCCACAAAATTCTTGGTCTTGGTGTTTATTTTTTTAATAATATTTGAATGACTTCCATGGTTTTTTTATTCAGTTTTTCTATCATTTCTTCATCTAAATCTGGGAAATTAAATTTACTAGAAGTCAGATATGTATGTATTCAAATTTACAAGCAAAGGGTTATACACAGTGTTCTTATTCATCTTTAGCATTCAAAACAACTTTTATGAAGTCAATTTGAACAATCTCTCTTTTTACCACTTATACTTCTCTGTTTTCCTTCCACCCCACTTTTAAGTATACATTTAAAAAAGCCTACATCCTAATTCAGATGGTCCTTATTATAATCTTTGTTTACATTTTCCTCTGAACATTTCATAAGTTCCAAATATGGGACTGGCATTGTATTAGTCACAGTAAAGGCCCATGGTGGTTAATTTTATGCGTTACCTTAACAGGGGCACATGATGCTCAGATATCTGATTAAACATTATTTCTGAGTTTGTCCATACAAGTGTTTGTAGATTAGATTAGCATTTGAATTGGTAATTTGAGTAAAGCAGATGACCCTTCCTGATACGGACGGGCAACATCCAAACTGTTGAGGGCCTCTGACTGTTTGAGTTGAAACATTAATTTTCTCCTGTCCTTGGTGCTCCTGATTTTCAACCCTCAAACAGACTCAGAGTGGAATCTGTACCTGGGCCTTTCAGCTTTCAGGCCTTTGAACCATATCACTGGTGGCCTTCCTGGGTTTCCAGTTTGCAGGCAGCATATAATGGGACTATTTTTGCGTCTGTAAGTAACCATGTCATCCAATACATTATAATAAATCTAGTTAGATACATTACTATTGGTTTTTTCACTCCGGAAAGCTTTGAGTAATATAAGGCCTAGTCTTTTATGGAAGAATTATGTGGAAAAAATAGTGGCAGTAAGTTTCAAAGTGAAATATTAGAGATGTTAATATATTAGTCAGTCATATTTCTATTCCAAATGATGATGATACTGGGTGTCTGTAAAAAAAGAAATTTATTAGCTAATGTAACTCTGTAGTACATAAGGATGTCTAGCTTCAGTCAGTCTTATCCAGAGGCTCAACTGTTGTTGTCACAGCTCTATTTCCATATCTAAGTTTGGATTATTTCTCACTTATTTATGATGTTATTGCCCTGCCTTTAAATGCCGTCAAACATTCTTCATATGTTGATATACACCTGCTTGGAGTCCAGGTGTATAATATAATGTCACAGATGCACATACTAGCTCTTAAAGAAGATCCATATAAGGTTTGTTTTTGGTCAGATGACAACACTAAACCAAGGATCTGTCCAAAAAATTCTGTAATTAATTGCCGTGAAGTATTGATGGAGGGTTCTGTGATTGACAACCACATCCACTTAGAGACAACATGGAGTAAGGAACAATTCTCAAAGGAACCAAAATGGGCTATGGAGGAGAGACATTTTGGAAAATAGACAATTAAAATTGTCATTACATTTAGTAAATATGCAAAAAGTACACTGATAGCTTATCTGGAGGTGGGGCATCACACCCACCTACATATATGAAAAAACTCTTCAGAGAAACCTTGAAGAATCATAGGAATTCTCTGGGACTAGAATTTATGTAACACATTTTTGTTGCAGAAGGGGTCGGTGTGTATGTATGTATGTCCATTCCCACTGTGATGAGGCTTCACAGGGAATAGTTTGTGCAAGGGTAAGGACTATAAGACAGCATGACATACAACAAATCCGCAGCTGTTTTAGTAAGGCAGTAATATACGATGTGACAGAAGAGTGGGAGAAGAACTTATAAACAAGGTAAAAGCCACAACACGAAGCATGCCATGCTAAGTAGTTTTAAGTAGTCTTCGTTATCTACCATAGACAGAAACGCATCAGGGTGTTTGTTGGCAGATTGGTTTTCTATGAGTGTTTGACACTGTTGTTTTGTTTTGTTTTACATAAGAGTAATATGATTACATTCAATTTTTAGAAAAGAAAAATTTGACAGCTAGTGGAAAATGAAAAGAGGGCTGAGAGGAAAGTGAAAAGATAATTATAACATGCTTGATTACAAATAATTTTTTTATTAAAGTGGTCTCAGAGGGGAGGGCAACTAGAAGATCGTTGTGAGAAATTTTTAGATGATAAAATTTGTGAATTGTTTTGAATGATTGATTACAGGGTGTGAAGGAGGTAGAGGAATTGAAGATTACTCCTAATTTTTTTATTTAGAAGAATATATAAGGCTTCTGAAATTAACCTAGACAGGTAAACTGAAATGGAATCGGGGAAGGAAATTTTGAGTTCAGCTTTTGCCACATTGACTGCAGAAAATCATGAGAGAGCCACCTGGAGATGTGCTCTCAGCAATTGGATGTCTGTGGATGGAGCACAGAGACAAGGTTTGGTTTAAAAGTATAGGAATGCCCAGAATCAGCCTGCAATGAACATTGATAGAAGCAACCAGCCAATCTGAAATGTTGCAAAAAAATGGATAAATTCAGAATCAAAATTTTCATTCAGAAGAGGATCCAGGCATGGTGGTGCAGGCCTATACTCTTAGTTATTCGGGAGTCTGACGCAAGAGGTTCCCTTGAGCCTACGAGTTCAAGGCTTCAGTGAGCTATGATCGTAGCACTGCATTTCAGCCTGGGTGTCAGAGCAAGACCCTGTCTGTAAAAACCAAAAGGTATCTAAGTAGAACAGCAACGATATTACACCACCAATTTAACTTTGATTCAAGAAAGGGACATTAATAGATGCTAAAATCATTAGGTAAAAGTTTCAGGGGAAGAGAATAGATTCACATGATCTCAAATCAATATTCCACAGACGACTTACTGATTACAGAAAAAACTAAAGCCTGTATGTTAACAATGGAAATATCTGGTTACCAATTTAACTAAGTGATTGAATTTAGTATGACAACTAGTGAGAAAAATGACATTCTGTTCTTTAAGAAAAATGGCATTCTGTATTCTCCTGATGTATTGCACATAAGGCATACATGTCACCTGTGTAGAGCACCAACAAAGTAAGTTTCGCCTGGAATATAGTCATTAAAGAAAATTTTAAAAATTCAGAATGGGGACGTTTTACAGGACAACTGACCTGGAATCTTTAACAATCCAAGGTCATGAAAAACAGAAATGTAGAAATGTTCTAGATTTAGAGAGAAAACTCAAAGCAAATATAATATAAGGACTTTATGTCTTTGAAAGAAAATAAAAATATAAGACATTTGGCAACAATTTGGAAATAAACTTTTGCAAATTTGCTGATTTTATTAAATTAGTGTTAAATATGTTAACGTTATCATAGCTATATAGAAGAATGTCCTTTTCTTTAGGAATATTTAGGAATAAAGTATCATGATGCCTTTAACTTCCTTTAAAGGGTTCAGGGGAAAAAGTAAAGATATTTTCACAAAAAACTGGAGATGAAAAATATCAACAACTGGCTAATCTATGTAAAGAGAATACTAGAGTTCATTGTACTCTATTATTCTTTAAACTCTCTGTGGTTTTAAAATTTGCAAATGCATGGCCAGTTTTCATTGAGTGATCATGTTTACGTATGAATATTGGGAGACTCAAGTTTTGGCAAGAACCTATACAGAAACATATATGTTATGCTATAAAATCAGATTTGCCAATGCCATGAGAGAATAATAAAAATAAAATTATTCTACCACAAGATATTATTCCTCTTTTTATTGGTTTGGAAAACAAGTATAATACTTAGTTTTAGGCATAATAGTATGTTCTTAATAAATATATAATATTGAAATATTTTCCTTATATTTATATTTTGCTTCTTTAAATTTATGTTTATTTCTTAGCCACATGAATCTTAAAAATATTTATGAGTTTCAAATTTTCACAAATCATAACCAAGGAACACAGTAGTTTGCTTACTTGATAAACACTATTAGCATAGTTTTTACAAATTATTAAATAAATTCCAGGGTAAAATTAGAAAACTCTAAAACTCTTAAAACTTACCTAATCAACAATTATTAACTAAACTCAAGTTGAAATGACACATTTTGTTGATGATACTAAGTACTGGTACTATTTTAGCCCTATTTTTCACAATAGTAAAAACTGGTGACGAACAAAAAATAATTATATAATTAATTATGTTAACTAAGGATATCAAGTGATATATATTGAACATTTCCACTAGTTAATATTTTTCATTGATGAAATATTTTATTATAAATTATTAAGTTAGACAAAGTTATTGAAAGAACAGGAAACTTTTTAAAAATTCCTTTTTTCTTAATTACACTTTCTCCATGTGTACTCAGACATCATATTGAGTTGGTTGGCAATTTAGCTTTATAATTATGGGTTTCGAAATGACATCTAGTTTTCACTGAAGTTCCAAATAGATGAAGAGAAAATGGGAAATAAATGAGTGCTCACATTTTTAGGCCATAATGGTAATTCTATTTCAATTGCCATGCAAATAACAGAAGTTAAACTCATTCTAAAATTTGGGTTGGAGATGTTAAATATCACAATATCATTTGGAAAATAAATTACACAAAAAACATTTCTCTCTCTCTCCCCCCACTCCCCTCACACAGAGATATATCCTCCCCCCCCATTAAGAATCTATTTGACTATGATAGCACATGGAAAATAAAGAGATGTAGTATACAATTTACTGTCGAGTTTTGCTGCTTTAATTTGCAGTACGTTTTCTGAATATTGTATGTCTCTTTCTAGCACATATCAATACTTGTCTATTGAAATAACAAAAATAGTTATAATTCGATAACTTTCAATCCTAATATAGATTGTGTATAAGTTCAGAATTCATTCACGTGATTTAGTAATCCCAGTTCTTTCAAACATCAAAAATAGAGTAAAAAGTAAGTTTTTTAAAATGAAATTCCTTACTACATCCTCTACTTACCCCAGTTTGTCCTTTACTTTCTTTCTATTTGCCACAGGATTCAAGAAGCCATAGGTTTGAGAGTTTTGTGATTGGAACAAGCTGTGCTACAGAATTATTTAAACCACAGTCTGAAAATATTTTGCCTTCTTGAGCTTCTATTAATATTTGGAGTTGATATTACTATTGTGGGGTAGCACTTCCAGTTGCTTTGTAGAGGATGCTTTTTGTAGATAGAAGGGCCAGGGGAATCCGAATACTTACAGAGACTTTATTAGGCTTTATTTCAACTTTTGGCCCAGTATATATCTATATAAATTCCATTAAAGCATGTGTTTCCTTCCTTAATATCAGGCAAGGGCACAGAGTAGATTATTTTTTTTTTAATCCAAGTTATGAGGCTCAGTTGAGGAAATAAGTGCTAAAATTAAAATTTCCTGAGTAAGGAAATATGGTAAAGTTATCACATACGAATTGTCCATCTCATTAAAGAATAGCTGATTGATAAACTATGAGTTATTGAGAGGGAGTTCAAATAAGAGAGATTACCAGGAATTCCCAAAGGAAGTGAAATTTGAGAAGGCATTTTGACAGAGTAAGGGTTTTGCAAGTGTAGATGAGCAAGATGGGTTAGCCATAAAGTATTTTAATAATAATTCTGGCAGCAGTAGGGCACTTTCAATAATTCTTAAAATTGCCTAAATAGTAAAAACAATGTGAAAATTTAAACTACCCTTGGGAACTAGACATATATGAATTAATACTATCTCAACTTCATAAAATCGATGAGATGCACCTTGTCATTTCTAAACTTATAAAATTTAGAGAGTGTGTAACAGAGTTCTAAGTTTATTTTAGTATTTGGACTTCTATTGTGGTTATCATTCTATATTTTTCTTAAAAGGACCATTTTTAATAGATTCTTAAAATATTTATGATCATTATTAATACTCTTTCTGATATTTGAAAACACCATGGCATATAAAATCATAATGAGACTGAATGTTAAACCAAACTACAAATATAATAGCCCTGAGAACTACATCATTACTAAGCAATTCTTTGTACTTTTTTATCCCTAGGGGAAGAGATGAAAACTGCATCCAGATTGCTTTATTTAAATCAAATTAGAATATAATTATGGTTTTAAAACATTGGATTTGTTGTTAAAGAATTACAGAAAAGTACTAGAAGATAACAATCAGTTCCTTCATTGAACACAGTATCTATGTAAAATGAAACAAACATTATATAAAATTGTGTATTTTCTCTCAAAAAAGCAAACAAAGTGGGAGAAGCTTCAAATGATGAAGACGTACAAAAAATTGGTGCTGCAATTTTCTATCACTGTATATGTTTGATTTTTGAAGCTTGTTACACTAACCTATTGTAAAATGAATCAAGCATTGTGTATTTTACTGATTCTTCATGGGCAAGAATACATCAATTAAATATATAATAAAATACATAACTATGTGTGTATATATTTAAAAGCTGTGATTAAGTAAATGGCTATAAATATGAAGAAATTAGTTACCTCCTCACTGAAACTTACGTGCTTTCAACTAACGTGTATTATAATTATCATTTTTCTATCTTGAACTAAATAAAACTTATTCCAAATATTTTTCCTAAATGATTGAAGGATTTGACTAGTACATATGTGAGAGTTTAGAACACCTACATGTATGCAGTAATTATCAAATTGAAGGTAACAGTGTAGATTTGTGGATCAAATTTGTGTGTTCATATACCCCTACACACACACATATATATAACCTTTACTGTTACCAGAGAGGGTCTAAGTGAAGCAAAAGTACAATAGAACTGGGTCTATCTACAGCTTATCTTAGCTTCTATATGCCATTTGCCACCAAAGGATAGGCTTCCTGGAGAAATGGGTAATTCTAAGTTTGGGATAGAAAAAGTACAAGGTGATACTGGAAACCATCATTTGATTTATTTTATTTTATTTATTTTTAATTTTTTTCTTTCTGCATATTATGGGGGTACAAATGTTTAGGTAACATGTATTGTCTTGCCCCTTCTTCCCCCCCAGAGTCAGAGCTTCAAGTGTGTCCATCCCCCAGATGGTGCACATCGCACTCATTATGTATGTATATACCCATCCCCCCCCACCCGATTTGCCCAACCTCCGATAAATGTTATTCCTATATGTGCACTTAAGGTTGATCAGTGAAACCAATTTGCTGGTGAGTACATATGGCACTTATTTTTCCATTCTTGGGATACTTCACTTAGTAGAATGGGTTCCAGATCTGTCCAGGAAAATACAAGGGGTGCTATATCACCATTGTTTCTTATAGCTGAATAGTGCACCATGGTATACATATACCACATTTTATTAATCCACTCATGTATTGATGGACACATGGGTTATTTCCACATCTTTGCAATTGTGAATTGTGCTGCTATAAACATCCAAGTGCAGATGAAACATCATTTTATATCAGAAGGTAAGAATGTGCTGAAAAAGTTATGGGGATGTGTTGAGAGGACGAAGAAGTCAGCTTGAAAAAGCTACCACTGGCCAAGTTTAGGACAAATTTAGCTTCAAGATAAATGCAGTTGGCCATCTATATTTGCGAGTTCTATATCCATGCATTCAATTCAACCTCAGATCAAAAAACTAGTATAACAACTATTTATATAACATGTACATAGTATTAGGCATTATTAGTAATCTAGAGATGATTTGAAGTATACAGGAGGATGTGCCTAGGTTATATGTCATTATTATACGAGGCTGTCTGGAAAGTATCCAGCCATTTCATGTAATATTTTTCATATTACATAGCTGGATACTTTCCAAATGGCTCTTATATGTTAATATTATGCCACTTTCTATCAAGTACTTGAGAAACCATGGATTTTTTTGTACTTGAGGGATGTCCTGGAACTAATCCCTCATAGATACAGAGGAGCAACAATAATAGATTATAATCCATTGAATAAAATAGAAAATCATATGTCTGGTTTAAATGAGATGTTTCTTATAAATAAATGAAAGATCGAGAGAAATATTTCCTGAGAAAATTGATAATTACATAGTTTTAAACTATATCTACATAAAATAATTATTAATTACAAAGAAAATGATAGTAACTTGACACTGAAGAATCCTAGTAGACGCTATCTTAATCTGGTGATTAAAGTAAGTATTACCAGTAATGGAACACATTGAAACTGCATAGTTTTCTGATAAATTGTATTTAAAGGAACCCAACACCACTTCTCTGGTATTTATGCAAAGATGCATAACCAGAAACTATTTATGAGGAAGCACTACTTAAGGGACATTCTAAAAAAAAGAAAATTGAAATAGTAACATAACCAATTTCTGTCAAGACATAAAAATCAAGAGAAGTTTAAGGAGCTCTTCAATATCAAAGAAGAATAAAGAGCATCCTGTAGAGAAGTAAACATGATGTATATTTTGTCATTCAAATATGCTCTTTGATGCAAATAGAAATAGCTTCTAAATGTGAAGGACAGATTTCCCTCTCATGTGGTTGCATTCCATATATTTCAAATTAAGTCCATATTTTTATTTGTTTTATATTTGCACCATAATTCTTGAACATTTTTTCTGAAATTTCTAATTGTTTTTGTTGTTGATAGAACATCATATGCCTTATCATATTGCTAACATCCAGTTTTTTAACACCATCACACAATAACTATATATAGTAACTAATATTCTACTATTACAGAAAGAAGGCTACTATGCCAACTTCATGGTCTTAGCAACTTGGGCTCTTTTTGTCTTAATCTTATTCTTTCTTCATCATTATGTTAGCATCTTGTGGTCTAAGATAGCTGTACCAGATACTATAACAGTGGGGAACCTGTGGTCTTAAGACACACAGGTGTGGCCTTGTGAGTGAATCCAAATTTTACAGAACAAATCCTTTTGTTTTTATTAATATATTTTTGTTTGTCTTTTATATTTTAACATTATTTTTTAAATGAATGTATTTAAAATACCAAAGAATGAAATAAGTTTCAATGAAATAATCCTCCCAGATCGACCAGCACAATTATAGCATTAGTAAGCAATAAGATCCAAATTAATGCCTGCTATATTCGTGATTTAGTTCTAACTTCCCCTGCCTGCCTGGCACCATTACCACACAGGGTGGTTGGTGAGAGTTTCTGGAGATTCAGTATGCTAGTCTGTTATCAACTTTTGACAATGGTGCACTGTTTTTGTCTGAAGTGGAATTTGTGAATAGTTACACAGCTCAACAGTATTTTTTCATTCTGTCTCCATCATGTCAAAGAAGAGAACACTGAAGGAAGAAAACAGATTTTTTAATGAGGATTGGGAATTGTAATATTATCCTGTTTCTACTAAAGATAAGATGATTTGCTTGCAATGTGATACTGCAATAACAACATTAAAGAAATTCAATGCTCATCAGCATTATAACACTCATAAGAACCACAAAGATTTTAAATTAGAGACAGAGGCATGAAAGGTTGTATTGCAGAAATTAAAAGATGAAAAGCAAAAGCAAAGACAATTCTTTCAGGAAGCTATAAGACCTGGAAATGATGCCACTAAAGTAACTTATAAAGTAGGTTATGTACTCGGGGAAAAAAGGAAAGCCATTCTGTGATGTAGAAATTGTGAAAGAATGCATTGTCAGAGTTGTAGGGTGCTGAGATCCTGATACCTTTTCAAAGTACAAGCAACTGCCTCTTTCAAGGAGAACTATAACCGATTGGCAGCATAAAATAATCTTCAGCTTAACAGAACACCTTCATGCAATACTTCAAAAAGAAAATACGTATTTTTCAATAGCTTTTGATGAATCAACTGACACTACTGACTCAGCAAAGGTTTTATACTTCAAGTCATAGCAAAATATTTTCATTACTACAAAAAGTTACTCATTATGGGCAGTGTTGTGAACAGAACACTGGGAATAGATATCTCCAACAACCTTCAATATAAATGTCATGAAGTTGGACTGAATTTGGTAAATTTAGTGAGTGTATGTACAGACAGTGCACCTTCCATCACAGGAAAACATGAAGGGTTTATTGCACAGATAAAAAAAGCATTAACAGATTCAGATGCTCTCACTTCTTTAAATTGCATCTTCGTCAGCAAAATCTCTGTGCTAAAGCTAATATGTTAAGTGACATTTTGCAACAAGTTATAAATATTGTTAATTATATTTGTGCAAATGCAACATCACATGGTCAGTTTCATAATGTGCTAAAGTTGAGCCATGAGGTATTCACTGTGGATTTGCCATATCATTCTAAAGTGCATTGGCTATAGCAGGGATAGGTGCTATATTTTTTCAAAACACTTCTTTAAAAGGAAATTTAGGATGAACATTTTCCCCAATTACCCAAGGTCATTGATCAATAGGATGATATATGCAAATCATTTGAAGAATACAAGCTGTTATAGATTGAATATTTAGATTATTAAGTATGAAATATCAGATTTCCTTCAGTACTATGTTTGACAGTTGACATTTCTGACATTTCACTTTGACCCTTGTTTTATTTTTATTGTGAAGGTACATCCTCAGTCTTGCAAATGCACTTTTTGGCTTGTGATTTCAAATTTTTCTTAGAGCAATATTTGTGAAACCATGTATAAGTCAAAAATTCATGTTATTTTTGAATATGAGTTCTGTCATGGGACTGATGCAGAGCAGAAAGATCAAAATATCAACTGCGTGTTTGAGAAGGATGTGGCTACTGAACGCACCATATGTCCAATGGTTTGAGAAGTTCCATTCTGATGATTTTAATCTGGAAAATGAGTCATGTAAGCAACCTGAGACCAAGGTGGAGTTAGGTGTTTAAAAGCTGTAGTGGAAGTGAATCCATCTCAACTTACACATGAAGTAGCAGCAGGTTTGACATTACTATTCCAACAATACTGAACCATTTGAAACAAATCAGTAAGGTAAAGAAGCTGAATACATAGGTTCTGCATGAATTAAACAAGTTTCAGAAGAGAAATTGTTCCAAAGCTTGCCTTTCTTTGCTGTTATAACATAAAGGCAAACCATTTCTACATGGTGTTGTTACATGTGATGAAAAATGGATTCTTTTTGATAATATCAAGCATTCAGTACAATGATTGGATAAAGATAAAGTGCAGAAACACAGTCCAAAGCTGAATATTCATCCAAAAAAGCTAATGGTGTCTGTTTGGTGGTCCAGCGCTGGTATTATCCACTACAGTTTCATGAAAATCGGTCAATTCATTACAACCAGTGTCTACTGCAATCAATTGGATGAAATGATGAGGATGCTTGTGAATAAGCAGCTGAGCTTCATCAATAGAGATAGGCCAGTCCTCTTGCAAGGCAATGCTTGACCACATGTCACACAAACAATGCTGCTCAAACTATGGAAGCTAGACTTGAAAACTCTGCTATCCACCATATTCACCAGACCTTGCACCAACTGTCTACCACTTCTTCTGGGTTTTGGACCACTTCTTAAAAGAAGAAATATTCCATTCTCAACAAGCTGTGGAAAATGCCTTTCACAATTTCATCACTACTCGCTCTTCTCTGTTGCCATATACAAATTACCATTAAGATAATTACCATTAAGATGGCAACACTGTGTCAATAATTTAGGCACATACTTTGATTAATTGTACTTCTTCTTATTTGAGATATAATAAGCTATACTTTTGATTTGAAATTGGACATTTCATATTTAATGACCTAAATATTTGGAGAATGCAATAAAAGGTTCACTAATTTTGGGAATCATGATATCACATTCAAATTAGCATTTCAGCCTCACCTAGCTTATATCACCAGGCACCTAAGGAACTGCAGATGGAATTGATTGAGCTCTCAGTAGGTGACATTTTAAAGTCATTGACTGATGCTAAGAAAGATCCAATTAAAATATGAAAAAATGCAGCAGAATGCCCATGCCTTCGGCAACATGCCCAAAAAATGTTTTTTTTTTTTTTTTTTTTTGCTTTTTGATAACATATTGCTGTGACTCTACATTCTCCAACCTAACCCAAACTGTGGACCTCTATGCTGCAACCCAATATTCAAATGCTTTCCAACAAAAAGCAGACACAATAAAGTCATTAAAAGATGAGTTAACTTTAAAATTAACAAATAACTTTAATTTTTTGAAACCATTACCTACATAGTAGTTAGCTTTTTACAAAATAATGTACATTTTAAAGTATTTCTAATTGAAGTTTCTTGAATGTCTTTATTTGATTATAGCTAAATTAATGAGGGCTTCCAACATACAAATGTTCCCTACCTCTGTTCTATTAATATAATATCCACATTCCAATCATTGGGAGTGGGGGAGTGTAGGGTAAAGAAGAGGGTATGAGCCTTGCTTTTCAAGTATAGCACTAAGAAGTTGCATACATAATGTAACTTCAGTAATTTCAGTGTTAACTTTTGCAAGATGTTAAAACTCTTCTGTAAAATTTACATAACAGTACATACTATATATAGATAATGTGAAAGTTAAATGAGTTACCATTTTTAAAGCATTTAAAATAAGCACAGTAAAATTACTTATACTATTATCACTGCTACGTCTTTGTCATCTATTGAGCAAAAATTAATTATATGACCACAGTTTGTTGCAAGGAAACTAGTAAATATAGTGTTTTGCTTGACTATCATGTTCTGAGGTAAAACTTCTATTATTATAGGAGAAAAAGAGAAGATATTCGGGTGACAATAGCAATGTCTGAGATGCATTCTTTTAATTAAATACAATATCAACAACAATATACTTATTCTTTACTTGAATATGGGTTTCTTCCAACCTGAGACTCTTTGTCCTTGTGTAGAGACTTTTTTCTCAAGATCTTTCTTTCCTTGTATTTCTGAATTATATCACCTTTTGTAATCCTCTTTTTTGGAGTTGATTTTCACTCGATAGATTATATTTCCCTCTTTCTTTCTCTCTCTCTTTCAACCATTTTTTTGCCTTCAGAATTAACATTGATTTTTTAATTGCTTGCATATGTAAATAGCTTTCTTTTGTTCTCACATTTTGAATGATTATCAGGGTACAGATTTGGGTTCAATATCATGTTTCTACAAAGATTTTTGAAGACATTATTGCACTGTTTTCTAAAAACTAGTGTTGATGAAAAGTCAGGTAGACTGTGGTGTTTTATCTTTTGTAGAACTGTGACTTTTTAAAAAACAACTATCTTTGGTGTTCTAAACTTTCTGGAAAAATATGTGTCAAAATTTCTTTCATTTTTTGATGATTTATGCTATTTAGAACACAGTAAGATCATTCAATCTGAAAGTTTGGGGCTTTTTCACTCTGCAAATTTTTGTTTCTTTTACTTTTTCTTCCAATTTTCTTTTTTTAAAATCTTTTTCTGAATCATCTATTTAGAAAATTTGTGAACTTCATAGTGCTCCACCCTGTAATTTCATTTTTTTCAAATGCTATAAATTTTTCTCCCTTTATATTGTGAGAATGTTTCCAGGATCTTACTTCCAGCTTCTCGACTATAGACCTTCCTGTAACAATCCTATCTTAACTTCCAAAAATGACATCGTATTCTCTGATTATCCTTTCCCCAAAGTACTCTATTATTTTGTAGATGTTTCATGAATCTTTTTAAAATTCTAATTAGAATTATGAAAATTTTACCTGTTTCTTGGATTATTTTAGGCTCCTCTAAGTTCATATTATGTGTTGTTGAATTTTCTGTCATGCATAAAATTATTTGTCTTTTCACATTTTAAAATGAAAAACAATGGCTTGGTTAATATAGAGGCTTGGTTGGAATTTTATTGTGAAACTCCATTTCCCTTTTTGGCCTCTTCCCTAAATGTAAAGCTTGACCTTTACCTCTGAGAGATGTACCAACAGATTGATTTCACTTTATGATGTTTGCTCTAGAAGCACAGATTCATGCTTTCTTCACTTCTCACCCTGTCTGCCCCAAATAAGCGGCTTAAGTCTAACGTGCCAATACCCACACTATAAATTCAATCCTATTCAAAGCCTTCAGAAAGGAAATATCCGCTTTAACCTGTAGTCCAGTGTCATTGGCGCCATTCTATCTGTTACTAAGAAATTTAACCAGCCCATTCCGATTGACTGACTGGACCTACTGACTTCAAGACTGGAGTGTTCCAGGGTTTGATAAGGAAGAAATAATTCCACTTCCGCTCATTTTCTCAATTCTTTGTTCCTGTTGAGACTAATTACGCTGTGATATATCACTCAGTATGAACTCATCTGCCTTAGACCTTTCAGAAATGAATAAATTTCTCTGGTCCATTGTTGTTCCTTTCCGTACAAAATGCTTTGCTTATTTTTCTATACCTTGGATATTAAGGAGGGAAAGAACTAAATACTTGTCTTCAGTCTTCCACATCAAATGGTAAAGTAGTGATTATTTTAAATCTTTGGAGATCTTCAGTAATGACATAGGCAATGAAAAGATCATTTTTTCAATATTAAAATGACAATACAATCAATAGCACTGGAAGCAGATACACCAAATTATGTTTAAAACATAGAGGCATAAAATTCTCTTGGGAAGGAAATTATGCGTTCAGTGGGAATTCTCCTCAAAAAAATATTTATATTGTTTATCTAAAATATAAAGTTCATCAACTCTTTGGAGGTGAATAAAATTCAATGCCAACTCATTTATTTGTTTCATGAGATTATAGTTGTCCCTTGACATCCATGGGCAATTGGTTCCGGGACCATCATGGTTACCAAAATTCAGGGATGCTTAAGTTCCTTGTATAGAATGTTGTATTATTTGCATATAACCTACATACATCCTCCCATGTACTTTAAATCATCTTTAGATTAATTATAATACATTATCATATCTAATACAATGCAAATTCTATGTAAATTGTTGTCATATTTAATAGTTTTAATATTATTTTTATTGTTGTAGTGTTTTTCTTTATTTTTCTGAATATTTTTGATCTGCAGTTGGTTGAATCCATGGATGTAGAACCTGTGGATAGGGAGGGAAAATGTACAGAATGTACTTGAAGTAGGTACAAGTATTATAAGCTTTTAATAACTTAAAGGTCTCAAAATACTCACATGTGTCTAGTGGATAAAAGCGCACATTGCTATGAAAAGAACAAAGGTTGATAAGCCACAGAGCTGGAAAAACTAACGTTTAGATTGCAGTTTTGTCCTAAATAGCTGTGTGAACTTAAACTGGTTACTTAAACCCTGAATTTCTGTTACTTCATCAGAAAAGCAGAGAACATCATATTTTCTTGAAAAATTTTAAGAAGATGAGAAGAAATTTTATATATAGTTTATATTTTGTACATACTAGGTACTTAGTTATGTTAAAAACACACTTGCAGTGCCAAAAAAGGTATCGGAAATATTAATTAAAATTATCTAAATTTTATCTATTCTCTGTATTATCTCTGACCTCTCTAAGATCAGTTATCTTGATATCTGTATAATACATAACATGTCATCTAATTTTCTAAAATTAATCTAATTTAATAAAGTAGGATTAATTTATATAAAAGTATTTATGAATTGACAAAAACATGCAAAGAACTGTAGAAAATTGTTTTTTAAAAATGAAGAAAAAAATTGGTTCCCTCTGATAACAGATTTAGTAAGTTTAATGGAAATATCAACAAGGGAATATCACAAGAAATCTTAAATAAGGGCATTTATTATTTAAATAACTTTGTTGATACTTATGGTTGATTTTCAGCCTTATAGAACCGAATACATGATTTGTCAACACTGATAATGAGTTATTTTCTAAAAGGAAAACTCATATAAACCAAGCTTACAAGAAATTAAAAGAAATCCAGTATTAAGTTGAAATACATCAATTTACAGTAAGAATAACTGCTACCAGCATTAAAAACTACTGAAATTTATATGAGATAATGTATCTCTAAAAGCAATGCAAAAATATAAAGAAAATAATTGTTGACTCATTTACAGTGAGTATTCAGTCTCAATGACTAACTGGCTTACCCCAAGATTTCAGTCTCAATGACTATTACAATAATTGGTATATCCAAAGATTGCAATATCTGCATGAGTCTCCACATTGGGAATGATTTGGAATGTAGGCCCTGAAGATTCAAACATTCAAACCACTAAGTTTCTATCCACAGGGGAATACTTGGATAAACATGAGCAAATTTGTCTATGTACTTCTACTTTACTTTTTTAAGACTGTTCAAACTATTTTGATGGAAATTTTGTTTTTCAGGTCATATTAATACCAAATAGAACAAAAAATATTATTGGACACTTACAGTGTTGAGTACCTTAAATTGAATCTCTTTTAAAGGAATATTTACATATTTCTATTCTAATCCATTAAAGGTATGAAACAAGGAAATTCATTAATTTACTCAGCAGTTATTTACTGAATACCTGTCATGCAACATACCAGATGTTCCAATTACAATGGTGGATAAGATGGATATAATCCCTGATCCCATTATGCTTCAGACAAATGACTATATATCAATCCTGAATCCTCCCTTCTCAGAAATATGGGAATTTTGATTTAAAAAGGACAATCACATGTAAACAAATATGCACAATGATTCTATGAGTTCTCGTGTTAAAGTGTCCCTACTCTGCTCTGTGGATCCTTACCCATACTATTCTGATTAAAGCTGCCCATTCACTGAAAGGTGCGCCCCTCTGAGAAGGGAGCATCTCTCTAACACCTATGACTATTTTATATATTTCAAGTACTTTACCAAGTCACTTGTATGTGTTTTATCATTTCCTCCTTATAACATGATATCTCATTCTAATTATTTCAAATATGCACATAATGAAACGTAGACTAGGAAGATGAAGTAATTTGCCTAGGGTCACATAGTATATTAATTGTGGAGTCAGAAGTTTATCCCAGTGTCATGGACTGGATTGTGTATCTTCAACATGCATGTGTTAAAATCTTAATCCCCAGTTCCTCAGAATGCAGTCATATGTGAAGATAGAGTCTTTAAAATGGTAATTAAGTTAAAATGAGACCATGAGGGTCTAATCCAATATGGCTGCTGTCCTTATAAGAAAAGGAAATTAGGATGCAGACAAGGCTAGACCATATGAAGACAAAGGAAGAAGACAGCCATCTACAAGCCAAGGAGAGAGACCTCAGGAGAAAACAACCCTGTTGACACCTGGATCTTGCGCTTCTAGCCCCCAGAACTGTGAGAAAATAAATTTCTGCTGCTTATGTTCCCCAAAGTCTGTGGAACTTTGTTATAGCAGCCTTGACAAACTGATATATAATTTGTGGAATTTATAAGGAATATATAAGGAAATAGATATAATCTATAGACTATTAATCAATTGTTTCTCTACACATAAAAGGGATTAATTATATGTTGCAAATAAACATAAGTGTTATAGATTTCAATTATCCTCTCTCAAATATAGTTCTTAAGTAAAAGTAAAGTGAGTAAAGTGACACAAAAAATAAACTATTAGCAGGAATTATTAGTTATTAGGTTATGAAATAATAGGTATTTTTTCTTATCTTCTGCATTCTATTCTATGATCTAGATTTTTTCAGTAAATATCTTTCTTTTTGAAACTCATATTAAATATTATCTCAAATATTTCAATCAATAATTATTGAAATCTATTATGGAAAATGTATCTGCTAGATGTTGTGTGGACAATGTAGAAGTAGAACACACAGATTTATAAAGCATAATCTTTGCAAATGCATCCACTTTGACTTTCTTGACTTGCTTCATTAAATCATGGTTTAAAGATGGTCACTTCTTTGTTATTGATTCTTTTTCTCATTAAGCACTAAAGGCAAATTGCCCAACCCCATCACAATAAATCTGTCCTATTAGAAGAATTCCAAACTTTTCCTCTTGAAGTCTGTTTCTGATTCCTTATGATAAGAGGTAGGGACACTATTCAAGTCCCATTGCAAAGCCCAAGTGAATAGCATAGTTGTCATTTCACTCTCGGTTCCAGTGGTTCTTCATTGTTCTTGACTGGCTGGTACTGCTGCATTGACATACTTGTCACGTAAACTTCTGAGGCTCAGTTATCTAATGGCTTCCCATGGTTGAACCCCAATGAGAATGTCCTTGTATTTAATGTGCCCAGTTGTTTTGGCTTTGCCTCAGCGTCATGGAAAGCTTCCCAGGGCAATCTTATTATGTCCAAAGTAACCTCTATCCTTCAGATTCAGGTGCTTATTCTAAGCCCAGGTAAAGCCCAAACTTTGCCATCTTTCCTAGTGAGTACTCCTTTTGTGGCATTTTACTCTAATGCACACCAGTATATGTTGTTCTCTCTAAAGAAGGGATCTGTAAATTCCAGTGATTTGTTCTAGTCATATGTCTCTGCAATCACCAGGTTATTTTTAGTATAACTTTCCCCTGTTCCTAAGGGCACCAAGATGCCTCATGTTCAAACATACACATAAACAAAAGAGGGTTACTAAATGTATCTTCATAGAGCATACAATCTTTTCCAAATTGTTAGTTGTTTTGAACATCAGAGAGATTAGATTTATTGTAAGTAAATACTTTTGATTAGACAACCTACATAGTATCTATTTTAACAGATATTCTATTACGAGGATATAAGCAACTATTCTAAAGTTAGCTATTGGGAATGAGTGTACATTTAACACTTAGCATTCCACACTCCTGCACTTTCCTCCCTATGTCTTTATTCATTCTTTGTTGTTTCATGTATAATTCTAAGTGCTCTCTCCATTTCATTGTAATTTTCTTCGTAATTAAGAGTCTATGGCTCATTTTCTTTCCTCATCAGTTTGTTCCTTATAACATAGCAAGACAATGTAGCCAAATAAGTGATATTTTTAAAATTGTTGTTAGATAAGTAATAGGTGGTAATTATTTTAAAAGGGTGAACAGTATTAACTTCTAGCTAGAAGAAACTATCTTAAAATGACTATGTTTTCTTTGTCCTTTAATCTTACTTCTTCTCCTTTATATGTCTCAGTTTGTTTGCACATATTTGCAGCAGAAAAAAATGTTGATATATAAATCATTGTTTTTCTTCCTTCTCCTTTTTTTTATTCCAGCAGATTGTTCATTAAATCAATTGGTATAAGAAATTCTGTCTTTTGAGCAAAAGACATAGGTCTCAGAGGGAGAAGTAGAAACAGATATGTAGAGCAAGCATCTGGGTAAAAGGGAGAAAAGAGGAAGATTTACCTATCTCAGCAGCACAGACAACTTGTACCCTACTCCTCTGCATCCGCCTGCAGAAGGCAGCAAAACTCATGGAGAATAGACACCATTACATGAGTTCCACAAAAAACAGAGCCTGAGGCAGAGAGCTTATATGCCAATAATTATTTGTCAAGGGGCATTGCTGGGAAAATAAGAATTAGGGGGCAAACGGAGTCCAATAGGGAAGGAGGAAGAGCAAATACAAAGTGATGCATTACCAAGCTGGTGACAGCTTAGCATCAAAACACAACTGGGTACTGTAACATTTGGGGGCATCTCCCACGAGATTGCTTTGAACAACTCCATTTCAGAACAGTCCATAGCATGTGAAAGGGAGGGAAGGAAGATGGAGCAATTAATCTGCCGTCCCTCCTATCTTATCTCTCTTTATAAATATGGGGTATAACTCTCAGGGCTCCCACAATCACAAAGTTATGGACTGTGTTTGCCAGCCCTTTTAAGCAGCCTTTGGGGAAAGTAAAGCCATAACAGGCTCATTCATACTTGTTGATCTCTCCTCATCATTGAGTACAAGGAAAGGTGGGGGACATTCTTAGATAGTGATAGAGGCTCCAGCAATGGTACCTGAGCTTTAAAATTGTAGGTACAGGGTGAACCATCAATAGAACTGATCCAGCGAGGAAGAAAGACAAACGACCAAAGATCAGAACTATGGCATATTTTGGAAGTTATACAAAGACACCTGAGGTAAGCTTTGTATTAGCCAGACAGTATGAGCCTTTGAGTGAGAAATTATTACCTGTGTTTCCAGTTTTTAAATTTCCTATCCACTATAAAAAAAAAGGTCTTATGTGGGAATATGCAAAACAAATCTATAATCAGGGACAGATTAAAAGGGTGATAATTCACATCCATACATATTTATGCTCGTAATTTTGTTGCATCATTTGATATAGAGACATGAAATGAACTCTAAGAATCCACAGCTCAGAAACACCAGAGAACACTGATGAGAGTTTTGAAGTACTACAGTTAAAACTAAACTTAACTAAAAGTGTGCAGTTTTAGTTAACAGTAAACAAAACAAGCTAGGGGATAGCAGAGGAAATAAAGAAGTCAATGAAGTTTTTTTTTTCTTTTTAAATAGATTTATTTCTCTGACTTTTCAGAATACCTAGGAAAATATTATGTGTGTAATTATCTTTAAGGACCCTGTCTTAAATTCTAAATTTTTAAAAGAAGGTAACAAACGCACAATAACAGTGAAGTGAAATTCTTATAGTTAGCAAAAAAAGTGTAACATGATAAAGGACAATCTTGCTTCTTGACCTCTGTCAACATCTAAAATTGAAAAAAGGATGGTAGAGATAGAGTTACGGACTTGCCTCTCCAAAGAGAGAATAGAGTCAGAGGTCTCATCAACCCAGGACATTTGGGGACTTTTCATGTTGTGTCAGCCCTCACCCACACACCAACCCTACTCCTCTGTCACCACCCCTTTGCACTGCGTGAGGCCCCCAGTATGTGGCATGACGCCAAAAGGGCCCACAAAAAGAGCTGAGGTCAAGATTAATGTCTTGCTGTAAAATACAGGGTTTAGAGAAATAAATTAGGTTGAACTAAAGAAAAAGAAAATGTTATTCTTTGTACAACTGGGTTTGTTGATAAATATTCTCTCTCTCCCCTGCCCCGTAGGTATATACAACTCCAGAATATTGACAACGTATCACAAAAATATAAATAGAATTATATTCCATTTTTAAAATTTTGCTTTATTTAGTAAATTGTGAGTGATATCATTGGATATAAAAAATACATTTAAGTAACATATTAAAGTATACAGATATACCATATTGTACTTAATTGTACTTGTGCTGGTGGGTATCTTGGTATATAACAAGTCTGAGACTAGCTCTGATTTCTTCTTGTAAAAGAATTTCTAGAAGAACAATTATTTGAAAAATTTTTGAAGTTTCTTGTGGTATTGCAAAATTGGACTCCAGAAAATTCATTCCAATTTATAATCACTCTAGTCATATAACAGAGAGCATGTTTTATTGCAACCGTTCACTGGAATTATCAAATGTAGTGTAGTAAGGAAAACAAAATATGGTATTGTTATTAATTACTATTAATTCCATATTTTTTATTACTAGTGACAGTGAACATGTCTTAACATACATACTGGTTATTTGCATTTCTCCTTGTGAAATGGCTGCTCATTCAATATAAGCTGTTTTTAATATCTTAGTGTATCCCTTTTACTTTCTGATTTTTAAATGGACTTTATAGCATGAAAGAGGGAATTGATTTGCCCTAGTAATATCAAGGTAATATGTGTTCTTTCAGATCATGAGCTTTGTGGTCAGCCTGTGCTTCCTGATTTACTGCTGATGAACTCAGTGACTTTGGATAAGTTACTTATCATCTGTAGACATTAGTTTCCTTGTCTATAGAAATGGAAATAATAAAAAAAATATAAATGTCCTAGCGTTGTGTGATTTAAATGGCGTAATATATCTAATGTAATTAGCACGGTACTGGCATGTTGTTTATGTTAAATAAAATTTAACTGCAAGAATTTAAGGAAGGACAGGTGACAGGTCTGTTAAAGAGATGTGTAGGTTTGATCTGAATGTCCCATTCTTTCTCTTTAAAAAAAGCAGGTCAAAAAATGCCAAATCAGTATTTTTTGAAAATAGTATTGATGTACCAAACCAAAATATGAACAATTTTATTCTAAAATAATCTTATAAATATATAAATAATCAAGTTAATGAACTGGTTCTTTGTTTTAAGAAATCAGTGATTTTGATGCAGAACCTTTAGATTAAGAAACATTGCAGAATTTTTTTTCTGATAAGCATATTATTTGGTATTGATTTTTGTTGTTATTTCCTCATGCTAGTTGCCTGTAAAATGAAAAAGAATAGGCCTTTAAAAATATTCCAGGCTTTTAAAATGTATTGTATAGACATAGATGTGGAAGTCGCATCCATTAGGCAGCACTTGATATAAGTAACAAACACTCAACAAATAGTGAATATAAAAATGTCTTACCTTAACATACAGGATGTGTATATCTCACGATGTCCAAAGGTGGGCTCTCCTGGTGTTGCTTTGGTGACTCAACAAACTCATTAAAGACTCGGGCCTTTTATTTGGCCTTTCTTTTATCCTTGGAGGTTTGTCTATTGCATTTCCAAGACTTGGATTCTCATTAAACAGACTTGAGTTCTCAGTGGACAGTAGTCCAATCAGGAAAGAAAGAGAAAGAGATGAAAGAGGCTTCTCTCCGTTTAAGTCTCTCTTTTGCCATTGAAAATATCATTTCTCATAATTCCTTCTATTACCCTTTCTCTTACATTCCCTCACCAGCACTGGATCACACATCAATCTTTAGACTAATGAAGGAGAATGAATTCACCATTAGGGTTGTAAACCAGTCATGATCTATACCCTGGGTTTATCCACACTGCTGTTTAAACAAAACTGAGCTCCATAAGAAAAGAAAAGTGGACCAGACTATTAGGAAAGCAACCATATCTCCAACTAAAGTAATCGTTAATTTTGCCCAATCATACATGTTTGTGCATTTAATTCCTACACAATCCTGAGAGAAAAACTTCTTTACCTCTGAATCCCACGTAAGTTAATTAACATGTTCAAAGTCCAACAGGTAGTGATTGGTGGAGCCTGTGTTTCAGTTCAGTCTGACTCCTGATCTCAAGTTCTTAATTAAAACTCTATTCACTATTTTCTAAGAGTTCAACTTGGAATTCAGACATTTCTAAGATAACAGAAGAAAAATGGCTAAACAATAAAGTGAAATATCTCAATAATTGTTTATCAAAATCTGCTTTTGTACTAGAGAAAAAAATGTTTGCACTTAAAATGTGGCTCTGGAGAAATGTGAAGGAGGCACAATACATTTAATTCAGGGAAGAAAGCATGAAACACAAGAAATTATGTGATGATTCCTTTGCCCTGACCTGGATATAGTCAGCTCTTAAAATATGAGATATGATTTAATGCCAAATGATCAATTTTTACCACAGACAATATATTTTCTATTGTGCTCTATAGTGAGAGATATGAAGATTTCAAAATTACTGGAAAAAAATATCCCTACCTTTGGCTATTCATCTCTGCGGCTGTCTCGTGCCCCAGTGCAGTGTACAATGTCCTTTGCAGTAATAATCATGATTAGATCAAGAGGTACAACAGAAGCCCAGGTGCTGAGATTTTCTGCTTTTAAAGTAGGACATGCATACTTTTTTTTTTTTTTTCTAGCAATGAAGCAGCTGATCCTGGGGATATAGGTAGACTTTGCCTGGATTTTCTTTTTAATGCTCTCTGTGGGTGCTCGCTTTGAAACTTACCTGGAGTCAGGAAAGTAATGTGCTGCAATGAAAAGAACATGATCATCGAAGTCACGTTAAACTGGATTTGAAGACTTGCTCCATTTCTTTACCTAGAGTAATTTGGACTGGTTTCCCAACACACCTGAACTTCTGTTTCCACAGCTGTATAGTTAAGTGTATTATGTATTAGAAGTGGGAGTAGGAAAAAGAATACCTTATGAAGAAATTGCAAGCATTAAAGAGTTAACCCGTATAAACTATCTGGTTCATGGTAGGGACTTTAAAATGTATTAGCTTTCTGCTGGAATTTTTCTCTAGGAGGTTAGGTCGTGCTTCTAAGCCTCACATCCTATCACTGGCTGACCATTCTCTGAATTGACACAATGCTCTCTAGTGTCCTCATGAGCATTTCCATTTTCCCGTCCTCCTCTGCCCTTCTTTGCTTTTTACTTTACTCCCTCTCCAAATTATTATATGATTTCAAGCCTTCATTACCCATGGAAATTTCTAAAACAATAAACACAGAGATTGGATCTTCATGATTACTGTTTCCTGAATGAAACATCGTAGTCTGTCAGGGCATTATAGAAATTTACTACTCACATTATGGGCAAGCTCTGCCAACTTGCTCAGTTTCTTTTGTAGCTCTATCCCTCCTTTCCCTCCACACCCTTTACCTGTTCGTTCCTGCTGGTGTATGTAGTCTCATGGTAGCCAGACTGCTGGAATGATAACACTGACCTCAAGGTATTTACATTGTTTATTGCTAATCTAAAGGCCCTCTTTAGAACCTTGTTATCTAAGAAGTTGTTTTAATTGCATATTTAAGAATACAAGCCAACTTCATTTAATATATTGTAAATTTTTATTCTGAAAATATTCAGTTACAATAGATACACTCAATTTACAACGACTTCAGCAACTTAATCCAGTGAATAAGCATTCAATTATAAAGATCTTATATATATATGTGTGTGTGTGTGTGTGTGTGTACATATATGTATGGGTGTGTAGGTATATACACATACATATATTATACATACAAATACATATATAGAGAGAGGTATAAAACATTTATTCCTGTAAAGATTGCTACATAGCTCTCATGATTAATTAAAGCCTATCTGATGATAACAATTTTTCAAGTATATTTTTCCACTTTTCTTGGTCTCATGCAAATGAATAATTTTGAAGGCTGACATTTTATTCTGAATAAGTTTTCATAACTTTTTAAAAATCCATTATTAAATTATATATAGAGAAAAGTATACGAATCATAAATGAATAATCAGGTGTATTTTCAAAAATTGAACACACCTGCCTAACAAATGTACTGATTAAAGAAGTACACTTGATCAATGCATCTGACATTGTTCAATCAGATATAGTGATTCATTATAGAGATTTGACCTTTCACAATTGAGGGAGCTGGTTTACCCCTCTCTGTAAGGCTCTTTTCTTCTCTCTGTAAGGCTTTTTTCTTCCTGTTTGATGCTGGAGGTTGGAGTCCACAGTGTGAGTAGTCAAGAAGGGAAGATGGCTATACAGCAGGGGTGCTATGGCAGGCTGGAATCCACAGACATAAGCTGGACCCCACAAAGGTACACAAGGATCTGTGTCAATTGTTACTCCCTCCAACCTTCCTGCTATACATATCTTGCAGGAGAAGTTGATACCTTTTCTCCTAGAACTAACCATCATACTGGCTCAGGAGTTAGAAAGTCTGAAGAGGAATACAGGGGCAGCTGGAGCATTGGAAGACCCAGCCGCTCTCCCACAGCAAGTAGGTAAGCTAGCTGATAAACCAATAATGTGTGAGGTACTATGGTGCTTGCCTGGATTTCTGAGAACAAGAAACATACAGGCTGCTGCTTCTCTTCTGACTCCAAATACCATGAAAAATATCTCTTGTGGTCTATCATAACTGGGAACACAAAGAGAAGGAAATTTAAGAAACACAGTTAAGTACAGCTCAATTGACATTTTACAAAGGTACCACAACCAGTAACCTTGTTATTCTTGAGAACTACGTCTGAGAAAAGCAGGGGGCCAGGCGGGGGTGGGGGTGGAAGGAAATGGACTTGTGTAAGGTCACCCAGAGAACTGTCCTGAATGTGTAACGGTAGTATACTGGTACTATATCATTGCAGTTTTAATTTCTATTTCCATAATGGTACCTTGGATACACATATTTCATTGGCCAGTCTGACATCCTATTTTCTGAAGTGCCTGTTAAGTATTTTGCCTTTCTTTGTGGAGGGGAGGGGTTTTAGTCTATCTTTCTTTTATGGATTTGTAGGAGTTCTTTACATATATTTGAGATATGAGTCACTGTTTTTTTTAAAAAAATATATATAAACATATATATTTTACACTTTCTGGGTTGCCTATTCTCTTAATAAATATAGATGACTTTTCAATTTATATAACAAAGGGCTTTATATTGAATATGAGACTTAAACCATAATATTTTAAAAGTAGTTAAAATGCTTTAATCAGATATAGTGAAGAAAACATTTTTAATCTAGATAGACACATCTAAAATTACATGTACAAGAAATTATTATAGCTTGTATAATTATAATATACTTTATAAATAAGCATTTAGAATATTTATTTTAAAATGTGTCTGATTGTTGTTTCTTTAATATGAAGAGTAGGAGAGTCTTAAGTCATTTAGAAAAAACTAATAATGTTTTAGATGAAAAATATTAATTAACTTTATAAAATAAAAAAATACTATTTGAGTGGAATGTAATTATAAAAGAAATAGTGGCACATGGTATTAAAATAATAAAACACATATGCAATCTGCCTTTTATAACATAGATAAAGCCCCTCTAGCCTATTGTTAGGGGAAACCAAAGTAACATTTTTATCTGATTCCATTTACCCAGGCTTTTACTTCTTTTCTTAGTCATGAATTTTACATTCCTTTTTTCTCTCTTTCCCTGTCCTTTTCTCACATTCTCCCCTATTTAGGTAAAAGTATCTCAGGATTTCTAATGGCCTAAAGGAAAATCCATTACTTAAACAAGCTTCATCAGGCACTTAGTGTAAAATTCTATTAGCTTTAACACAACACATGGCAATTAGCCCAAGGCAGTTTCCTCCAATTCAGTGCCTATGAATACCTAGTGACTTCAGTATTCTGAAATCACTGAGGTACTTTCCCATTCCACCAATAGAATAAAGCTGACAGCTCATAAAAGCCATCTTTTGCCCTTTCTACTCATTTTTTCTCTTTAAAGATAATCTCTATGATCTAATCCTCAGCCCTTTGCATTCTAATCTAGTATTTCAGGACAGGAATGAGAATGTAGACTGTTTCTTACAGCCACTTTCCTTAAAATTGGGTGTTTTTAAGTATTGAGTGTTTTTAAGTATTAAATATAAACCTAATATATTTCCTGAAGGAATTAAAGCCTCTTTATTGTGTTTTATTGGTTTAGACTAGGAGACTTGTTTTAGAAAAAAAAAAATCTTTCTAAAGGGATGCGATAATACTTAGATGTCTATTCACGTTGAGACCAGAGGGGAAAATGATATCAAAATTGTCCTCACAGGGGAGGGGACCATATCCATCAACAAAACACATCTGTCAATGTTCGCCTTTGCATGGCTAGGAACACTCAAAGTGACTTGGGTGTAATTAAATGATTAATTTGACAAACTTGACGATTTATCCAAGTTGTATATAGCCTGGTATGGTCAGGCTATATATATTGTGGCCAACACATATATTGCCGCCATATATTGGTACATGGTTATAACTTGGTTGTAATTTGGGTACATTGTTTGCTCCACAAAATATTGCTTGTCCCATGAAACTGTCAATTATATTCTTCCTCCATTTATAGTTCCATCTTAGAATGCCACAAGGCTTCAAATAAGTAGCCCTTTCAGACCCATAAGGGATACATGACTCCTAGCTCCAATCAGCCTAATCCTCCTGAGCCTACACAAGTTTCCATGGCAGATTTTTAGAGTCATTGCACCCAAATTCACATTTGTCATTGTCAAAAGAGTAAAGCAATCTCCAATGTACTGGGAAGATGACAGCAATCTGCTTTCCATCATACGTAGGTAATGGTATTAGCATCAGAACACATTAATTCATACCTACACATCAATTTGTTCAGCAGCATCTATCCTGTGAGATTCAAAGGTGTTTGAGATGTAGAAAAAATCAAAGTGATTTTTTTTAACTCGTACACTACTCATACGCTCAACACAATCCTTCACTTCTGACACCAGATGTATGTTTGTTTTTTTCTATGCATCAATCAATTCTCCAGCAAACACCAACTTGGTGTCCTACTACTCAATTCAGTTCTGACACTATGTACTTGGAGTTAGAGCCAGATTCCACAGGTCATGGGTTCAGTCTGACAAGACTGTCCTCATTTCAGGTTCCAGTTGTGAGTGCCAGGTTCTGATTTATACTTCTGAACAATCTGGCTATAAACTGGTGGTTTCAACATCCACTTCCTTGGGTTTGATTAATTTGCTAGAGCACCTCACAGAACTCATGTAATCACATGACCTATGTTTACCCATATATTATAAGGGATGTCACAAAGGATACAGGTGAACAGCCAGATGACAGAGATGCATAGGGGAAGTTATAGGGGAAGGGGCATAGAATTACCATGTCCTCCCTGGGTATTTCACCCTCCCGGCACTCCATGTGTTCAGCAGTCCAGAAGCTCTCCCAACCCAATCCTTTTGAATTTTTATGGGGATCTTATTACATAGGAATGGCTGGTTAGATCATTGGCTATTAGTGATCAGCTCATCTTCAGCCACTTTCTCCTCCTTAGAGATCAGGGGGTGAAGATGAAAATTCCAACCCTTTAACACACGGTTGGTTACCGTGGGAGCCAGCCCCCATCCTGAAGCTATCCAAGAGCCTATCAAGAGTGGCTTCATTAGGACAAAAAGTTTTCCTATCACCCAGAAAATTCCAATGGATTTAGGAGCTGTATGCCAGGAAATGGGGACAAAGACCAAATACACACACACACACACACACACACATACAAATATATATATTTGTTATTATAAATCACAATATTGCAAAAGGTAATAAAGATTGTTAATCATAAACCAAATGACAGCTCCAGTTTTCTGCCAGTCAGCTAATTGATACATTTCATAATTATGCTCTGGATTATCCAGATGTACTCTTTGGGCAAGGCCTAAAATGAGCAATTGTCTAATTTCTCCTCTGCAGACAAAATAGATCAGGTAGCCTCTCCCAGCATCTGCTGTGTGTTGGTGCTACATGTGAGACAAATTCCTAAGAATAAAATAATTTTTTCTACATACTCTTGCAGTAAAGAGCTACTACTTTTTCCCCTTGGCATCACTATCCACTTGCGCATCCTCTTTCCATTTTCCATCTTATTTCCTCTGTGCATATTCTAATCATTTTAACCCATATCTTCTTCCTCCAGTGGGATATTCTGGTTTAGAAATACTATCTAACACCCAGGAAGCAATAACATTACTTACATCAAGACTTTTCATTCCCCACATTTTCAGTGTGATATCATAGGATTTGACAGATAAAAATTACAAGAGTGTCCCTGACACTTAATAATGGGATCACGTCACAATTAGCCTGAATATCGCAATAAAGGGTGAGGTTAGTTCCACCTCTGAGGTTCCGTCTGTAGTACATACAGTCAAATCCAGTGCTGTAGTTGCCATGTCATGTACAGTGAGGCCTCCTGCTACCAGCACAAGGAAGTAAAACTCTTGCCCTGCAGTAACTAGATAGATGGAAATAAAAAAGAAAAAAGTAAAATAAAAAAGAGATAGATATGAGGAGTTTTATCATTTTCCACGCCATCATTCCCATCACTCAATCTTAGAAACAGCTGCAGTGGAATCTCCCCTAGAGCACCTCTCATATTCACACTGAGACATCGATTTTCTCAGACATTCTTTTAGGTTCCTTTCCTCTTCTGTTTTAAATAACAGATGTTTTATTTGCACATCCTATTTGTAACAGACCACTGCTTCATTGTTGATAAGGAATGTGATGTATCTTTATATTCTTATATCAAGTTTGGTTTTTTTTGTCAGTGGCAAAAATGAGCTGTCAAACTATAAGTAAAGGCATTATCAGAGAGACAAAACTGAAAGAAGTTGTCTTTAGTAAACTGGTATAAGAACTGCTTTACAAGTGTTCTATAGGCATAAAGAAATGATATCACATAGAAACTCAGGGATAAAGAGCACCAGAAAGACTAAATATGTTAGTAAATATAAATGATCTTTGCTCTATGTAAGTGGTTTGCAACCAACCAAGGATGAGGGTAATTTTTTTTTTTTTTTTTTTTTTTTTGAGACAGAGTCTTACTCTGTTGCCTGGGCTGTAGAGTGCCATGGCGTCAGCCTAGCTCACAGCAACCTCAAACTCCTGGGATCAAGTGATCCTTCTGCCTCAGCCTCCCGAGTAGCTGGGACTACAGGCATGCGCCACCATGCCCGGCTAATTTTTTACATATATTTTTAGTTGTCCAATTAATTTCTTTCTATTTATAGTAGAGACGGGGTCTCGCTCTTG
>CAUYRT010019861.1:0-49737 GCA_963574885.1 Lepilemur ruficaudatus
TTGACAGAGTAGGTTTTTGAATGTAACAAGATAAGTCAACTTGAGTGGTAATATATTTTGGGAAATCAGCTCACTACAAATTGTGACTGTAAACATTGTACTGTAAATGCTTTGTAGTTTTCCCCCAATAAAAAAACAAAATCCAAAAAAAAAAAAAAGAAAGAAAGATGGTACAAGTCTTGGCCCAGAAAGCAGACCCTCAGAAGCAATAATAATAGTTATAGGGAATAAGAAGGGTGGTGATCATTAAAATTTTCACTGTAGATTGGGATAAGGTGCCAATGTAAAGTGAGACCTTGACTTGCAAAGTAGTATTTGGATACTGTGGGAGAAATTGTTATTATAAAAATTATGGAGTGAACTGGCTTTTATAAATGGCTTTAAAAATATTCTCACACAAAACTGACAGACTCAGGTTAATCAAGTAAATTTAACACATACTGTGAAAATAAGAACACCTCCATGGGAGACCCTTATCACACATAGTCAACACACATGTTGCTGAAAACTAGGCACAGGATTTAATTATAAGAGTAGCGGGCTGGAAAAGAAGACTGAACACAAATCTTAAGAAGTCCCTTAAGCTAGCATAGGCTTTGAAAGAGAAAGACTGGGACCTGAGAGTATAGAATACAGGAATATTTGATCAAATGATACTGAGAACCTTAAACTCTGGATTTCTCTGAATCATGCAAGCTGGCAAAGCAGCTGACTCTCTTTTACTAGGGCATGCAGCTTCCCTTTACTTAAATAACTACAAAGATAACACCTGAGACAGGTAACTACAAGATTTTTCTTGCCCTTTTTAAAATCTGCCCTGGCTTTCCTTCTTTGGCTCCAGGAAAGCAACTGAGGTCAGGTGAGATCACAGCCCAAGGGATGAAATGTAGTTCCTGTTTCAGGAGAAAATAACATTGTGCAGTAAAGGATTAACTCAGCAGACCTGAGTTGTTCAAACCCTGCACATTCCAAAGAAAGGTCTGGCCCTTAACCAGCTTTGAAAAGAAAACCCCTAAGCCCTGGAAATATTCTGCCTCATAAATGTGTCTTTTTTTACCTGGGCCTTGTATGTTTCTACCAACAACTGATACCTCACTTTTTCTCCGGGAGGAGTGCTACTCTGATTGGTCAGATCGCAAAACAACTATAAAGACATGTTATTTAGTGAGTAGAGGCAATGGGGAAATCCTCACTTTGGCTCTTTTTCCTATAATATTTGTAGATGTAAACTCTTCATCCCATTCAAGTAGTATTTCTAATATTCAATCTTGGACAAAGGAAAGAGGGGACCATTCTGGCCCGGGGGGGTCAAAAGAGATACCCATGTGGTCCTTAAACATTTTACTCATATGCACCCTCAAAGGATTTGGAAAAACTATATATCCTCTCACATACTTTTAAATTGACATTAAAGATTTTTAAAGAAATTATTTAAGTTTAAATAGTTGCAAGTGGTATAACTTCTAGCACATTATAATGCTGACATTTTAAATGAAACTGCTACTTCACTCTCTTAAATATATCCAATGGAATCTAAATGCCATAGCAATTTGACACCCACCATCAAACATTTTTAAAAGACAAGGTATTTTTTAAAGTTAAAAATTTCACAAAATTCCTTTTTCTCCTTGAACCTGATTTATATTTCACTCTCTCACAGAAATTTATCCTAATACATAATTGTCCTTGAACGTATTTTACTGATTACCCTATAATCTTTTTTAACAAAAATATGTATATTATTTACATTTTTTCTGTAGCCACAAATTTCTAAGTACTAAAAATTTACTTAATGTAATTATTATTACAATATCTATTTATTCACAATTGATCGAAATAGAACACGTAACTTATAAATCTTGATAACCATCAAACATATCACTTGACAGATATCAGATATATAATCCCATCTATGAGGTGCAAAAATCCAAGAATGAATATTAGTTCATAAATCCAAGTACGAATATTACTTAATTATACAGGGTTCAGCATCAATACTATTTCTATTTCCAATTTTTGTGAGCACTGACAAAATCATTTCAAATAAATTAGTTGATAGAAATGGATAAACTTTTTTTTTTTATTGGGGGAAAACTACAAAGCATTTACAGTACAATGTTTATAGTCACATTTTGTAGTGAGCTGATTTCCCAAAATATATTACCACTCAAGTTGACTTATCTTGTTACGTTCAAAAACCTACTCTGTCAAAGTAGTCCATAGAGTACATACATAGTGCTCCAACTGTATCTACGTACAACCAACACTCCATTTTAAGTGTACAATTAAATGATTTTCAGTGAATTTACAGAGGTGTACAGTTAATCACATGAATCAGTTTCTTAATGGTGTTTGCTATTATTAATTTTTACAAATTTAATTATAGAATTAAGGTCATCTAACTTTTAATTTCAATAGATTTTATTATGGTCTTTCCAGTTTTGATAGGGCTAAGCATGGTCAGGTTCACATTGTCTTGAGTGATTCTCTTTCTTATAGGGTTATTGGAAGATTAGATTTGTAATTGCTGATAGGATGCTATTTCTGATTGCTCTAATAAACACTTCAGACAGTGTTTGGCCATGAGATGCAGTTGACGGAACCTTGGACTAGGCATACCTGGGCTGGAGTCTCTGCCCTACTCCCTCCTAGGTGTGTGACTTTGAGCAAGCTATTTATATTTACTCTGTGAGCTTAGGTTTCTCCATCTGTAAATTGGGGAGAAGAATCCCTGTTTTCCAGGATTCTTGGTGAGTTTTAGTGTTAAATAGCCAGAGTAGTAGGTGATCAGTAAGGAGGTGATCCATAGTAGGTAATAAGTAAGATGTAGCTGTTACTTAACCAGCAATATTAATCTTATGTTAACCTTAAGAGTTTTTGTTGACTTTTAAAAATAAGAGTTTACTGATTTAAGTATGGATAGTGTTAATAAATTATGTAGGTTGTGAAGATTTTTGCTCTTCAAGAATTGAACAAAAAGTACTTAAGATACATCTTCATACTCATGTTTTTTACAGGGTTTAGTTTATTGCTTGATGTGTTTTGTGTTCTACATGGATCAAGAGAAAAATGTGTTGAAATTCTGAAGAGTGGTCACTTATTAGCTATTTCACCAGGTGGAGTTCGAGAAGCACTAATTAGCGATGAAACCTACAACATCTTATGGGGTAATCGTAAAGGCTTCGCTCAGGTTGCAATTGATGCAAAAGTGGTGAGTTGTATAAAATTAATTATTAATGTGGATCTTAGTTAAATTTAAAATAAATACTTAAATAGTGAGCCAAGGTATATAAGAACTTAGATGCTATCATTGCAATACTTTAAAAATTAGCATATATAACTATTTATAAGGTACCAATAGAGAAATATTTCTTGTGCATGGGAATCTATCTTTAAAAAAATCAACCTGGAAATTTGGCAAATATCCAGTAAAGTTTTATTTTACATTTCAAAATCCAGCTTCCGGCAAGGCATGGTGGCTCATGCCTGTAATCCCAGCACTTTTGGAGGCTGAGATGGGAGGATTTCTTGAGGCCAAGCGTTTGAGACCAGCATGGGCAACATAGTGAGACCCTGTCTCTACAAAAAAAATTTTTTAATTAGCTAAGCATGGTGGCGCATGCTTGAAGTCCCAGCTACTCGGGAAGCTGAGACAAGTGGATCGCTGCTTGAGTCTAGGAGTTTGAGATTGCACTGAGCTATGATTGCACCATTATACTCCATGCACTCCAGCCTGGGCGACAGAGCAAGACTCTGTCTCTTAAAAAAAAAAAAAAAAAAAAATCAGCTTCTTTTCATCAGATTTGTAATTTTGTACAAATAACTTTGTATTCCTTCGGGTATACTTTTCATTTTAAGTATGATCAATCCAATTTTATGTTTTTAAATTTTTGTTATGATTGAGTTGACATATTTCAGTGGTGGTTGTTGGTTTTATTATATTAGTCTGTGACCAATTTTTATCACAATAGGACTCAACATGATATATGACCCCTATTGTTTTTCATCAGCAAGTGTGGGCACCTCTCCTAATAATGTGAATAAAGATAAGAGATAGATATTGGTGCAATTTAGATATTTTTTAAAGACTTTATAAATGAATTTGCCAATAAAATTAAGTGTTCCTCTGGGATTCATTATAATTATCTCTTGTAGACTGGAGGATGTGAAAGCCATTTTGTTCTTTTCTTTTGATTTTGAAAAGTATTTCTCAGCTTTTGGGTCTCCATGCCGTATGCTATCCTGTGAAACACTTATCTACTACTTATGGAATTTTTCTCCTTAGTTTTCTGTTTCTTTTTATTTTAGATTGTTAGGGAAAAAGTGACAGTGTGTTTGCTAGAGTACTGTTGTTTTTCCAGGCCAGTTAGTTAGAGGCTGCTGCCAGTAATTTTCACATTTCAAGGTTTTTGTGTTCCCATTGCTGCCAAATGAAAAGGCCAGTCTACATGCCTCGTTTGCCCACCCTGCAAGTACAGACTGCTAATTGAAAGGAGAAGGTCACGGATGACTCACTATAACCTAAGAGCAGTATTTGAAGAAGAATGGATGTTTTCTATTTACTTTTCAATTGCAAAGTTTGCAACAACATAAATACACTGACCTCTGTTTTATACGTATGTTTATGTAACTCTTAGAAGTTACTGCTATAGTGCTTTGATAATATGATACTAGTGCAAGTTAATGTGCTTGTCCATTTCATGATTAACATAAAAATTTACATAGTACTGTCTTGTGTTAGATTATAAGCTCTCTGAGGACAAGGCTGTCCCGTATATTTTAAATCTCTTATACAGTGACCAGCATTGAGTAGTAGAATGTAAGTATTTGTTGAACTGAATTTATTTTTTTAAACACAGACTATTAAACACTAGTGGAAAGGAGCCTTTTGATTTTAATTTTATGTTATAGTGTTAGTGATATTAATTTATAGTACATTTTACTTAACCTTAAGCACTGATGTAGAAAACAAAAACTTAAGACTCTACGAATGATACAGAATGCAAAAGGACATATGCAGTTGTAGAAAAATTAACAACAGTCAATGTAATGTGTGTTAAAACAATGATAAAAACTAAAAACCTAATCAAAGAAGGTTCACTTTTCAAGTTTATATTTTGAAAGAAATTTTTCTTCAAAAGTTTAGGATTAAAAATGACAAAAATAGATTTGAAATCACACAAATTTATCATAGGATTCTAATTCCTCATCCTTAAATTTACAGTTTTGAACAACATATTGTTTGGAAGAAGGCTTAAAAGAAAGACATGATATGGAGGTAAAAAACCTCTTTTTATGACCCTTGAGTTTCTAGATAATGAAAAAAATCTAGATAATTTAAAATTTTTGTACAAAACTTTAGAAAATTTAAGAAATAGCCTTTTATAAGCTTAAAACACACAGAAATCTTTTTTTTTTTTTTTTTTTGAGACAGAGTCTCACTCTGCTGCCCGGCGTGAGTGAGTGCCGTGGCGTCAGCCTAGCTCACAGCAACCTCAAACTCCTGGGCTCAGGTGATCCTCCTGCCTCAGCCTCCCGAGTAGCTGGGACTACAGGCATGTGCCACCATGCTCAGCTAGTTTTTTTCTATATATTTTTAGCTGGCCAATTAATTTCTTTCTATTTTTAGTAGAGACGAGGTCTTGCTCTTGCTCAGGCTGGTTTTGAACTCCTGACCTTGAGCGATCCGCCCGCCTCGGCCTCCCAGAGTGCTAGGATTACAGGCATGAGCCACCACGCCCGGCCCAAACAGAAATCTTTAATGCTACAAACTTACAAAATACCAGTATAAGTTTGATTAATATTGTACCATCCCAACATCTTGTAGCACTTTTAAAAGCTTTATCTTGGTACTCCTGTACGGTGAGGAGGTGACGTATGCAGTCATTCCGATGTTAAAGATGAGACTCAGGCACAGAGAGCTGGAGGGATGGAAGGGATCTGGTCACACAGCAAGGCAGCAGCAAAGCAGGCACAATTCAGGACTCGAGGCAACTGGTGCTGTTGCCTTCCCTGACTACATTCCACAGTGAGTCTGCTGACATCCGAGACTGCAGGGGCTTCCCAGATAAGTGAGGGAAATCTTTCAGTAATGTACGTTTATAGTTGTAAATGGCACAAGTGTCCCATCTGGAAAATCCCTTAATAGGCCTCACAAAATCACCATAAGCTATGAGCAAAAATTTGACTGTAGTTACAGGATTAACTACATTCAAATTATGACACAGTAAGAGAAATTAAAGGACAAGAAGTCAGATTGTCAATTTATGTTTACAAAATATTGGTAGAAAAAGTACTTAAGGATTATTTGAAAGTGACAAACTTTTCAATATAATATAAATCCCTGTTGTGGATTCCTGAGAATTTGACTTTCATAAGAAATTTTTAGCTAACTTTATATCTAAGTTGGGAAAAATTAGCCCAATTAGAAAATAAATAACAGATGTAAAAGAAAATAATATTGTGTTTCCATAAAGTTATTTGAATTGTCTTAATCCCTAAAAAAGTTTGAGATCAGGAAGGTTATTATTTATCCTTGAAATGAATATACATGAAGAAAGTGAGGCTGAAACATGGTAAATAACTTGTGCAATGGTTCCTGCATTTTTAGTGTCACAGTTAAAACTCCAAGACCATGCTAAACTGATTCCCCAAGAATAGTTTTTAAACATACACATTCTCTGTTTCTCTCTCTTACACACATGCATGCATACACATACATACGGAGACACATTTATTTATGTAAACAATTGAATTCTAGGTTACTAATACAACTACCTTGTGTACAAAGTGTGCATAAGGAAGGGAATGAATAATTGTACTACAAGATCAAGTTGTAATAAAGCGATGTTTGTGCCTGTAAGGATGCAAGCTTGAATGCATAGAAACCATATGCCCAGACTATAGCCTGGAACACTGATCCTGCTAGGGTAAGCTTTCTCCTATTTAGTAGACTCTGGAAATGTGCAGCCTCCAGAGCATTAGCTATTTAAGGAATGATGTTTAACCCAAACAGTCTTTAAAAGGTGCATGCTTCAATACAGACTTCGAGGATCATGCCAGTCAGTAAACATAAATCCAGCAGTGCTTGTCAGAGGAGACAAAATGGTGAGCATGTGAGCTGGAAGATTTCTGTTCTTTCTTGGACATTTTAAGTTCTCAATGCTAAGGACATGTTATAACTACTTAAAACTGTAAGATTTCAGCCATCATTTTCTTTTACAAAATTAGTGGTGGTTTTCTAGATCATAATCTGAATTTTCTATTGAAGAGTTCAGCGTACTTTATGTTCTTATGTGTTAGCTTTTAACTCCATCAAATTTTAAATTCTTCATCTGGCTGCTTTTCTTTACCTGACTTCCCTCTTCTTCCCAACTGGTTTGAGATTGTTGCTTCCTGTTTCTGAACTTTGTATTCAGAGGGTACGGATAATTCATTAGAAGCATAATCTCTCTGCTCTGTTTATTCATTCCTTCTTTCATTCATCCATCACACTTTCTTCTAGCACCTGGTCTATTGCAGGCGTTGTTCTAGGTGCCAGGGATACAGCAGTGAGCAAAACAATGTCCCTGCCATATGTCAGGTGTCTTCCTTCTGGTGACAGGAGAGAGACAATAAAATAAATTATCTGTTAGTTACATGTGAGGTGGTAGGTTTTATGAAGAAAGCTATAGCTGTAGTCTCTTTCCATCAGCCCACCATATCTTAGTGTTTTCCAAAGCTGAATAGGAACAACTGTGAATATCAGCTTATTTAAATATCTCAAACCCTGCTTGTTAAGCAAGTAATAGGCATATACTGATTGTAATATGATACTCCCCCCACACTTTATCTATTCTAAAAGATCATTTAATTCAGTATATTATGTGTATATTTTAAAGTGTTTCATTCAATTTTTTATCTACTTCATTTGTTCACAGTGGCATGACGTCCTTACATGGTATTTCGATACTCCATTATTTTATGATGTTAAAGTCTTCATTATTAAAAATTATAGTTAATCTTTGATATTCATGGAAAACTAAAAATCATGAACTTGTGAACAAAAATCCCCTAAATGAACAATATGAAGACTTCTTTAATCTTTTCCTTTTTATTTTTTTTTGCCATGTGTCTTAATACTTACTTGTCATTGATGCTGAACATTTTAGATGTAATAGGCTCACAAAAAATTTCACTAATTCCAAGACAGCATCTTGCCAAAACCTGTCATTAAAGTTTATATAAATTTCCCCTTGGAGTGACTCTTTCTCTACCTGGCAACTTTTCTTCAGTGAGCATGCTATTCAGTAGCCCATTAAAATCAATTTAATTTACCACATTAATTTTACTTAATGAAGTTAATGATTACTGTAATCTTTATTTGGGTTTCTACGTTTTATGTGGAATGTTAGGAAAATTGGTAGATGAAATATTATACATTACCACTGGAGGGTAATGTTTCCAATTTATATTTTCACAAATGATCAATCAAGTTGAATTTAGCCTGATAAATAGTCAAGCATGTTTTTATTTTTAAAATATCTTATTTTCATAACCTCAAATAGGCCCTCAAAAGTGTGCATTAGCGGGTAATCACTGCGTGATTTTCCCCCATGCAATGCTAATAAATTTGTATGCCTATTCTCTTTAAAAAAAAGTTTGCGTTACTCACTGGAGACATGAATTAATGGATTATTTACTTTTTAATTCAGATTCTCCTTTTCTTTAGCCCATTATTCCTATGTTTACACAAAATATTCGAGAAGGATTTAGATCACTTGGAGGAACAAGTAAGTTCTGATTCATACAATTTTTAATTACAATGCAATATTTAAAATATTTGGGTTTATAAAACCCTATAAAGAATCCTTTTGAATTATTAAGTTTAGAAAATGGATATATTATTTAGATATTTTTCTATTTAAAATGTAAATGAACCAGGTGCCATGGCTCATTGCCTGTAATCCCAGCACTTTGGGAGGCCACAATGGGAGGATGGCTTGAGGCCAGGAGTTTAAGACCAGCCTGGGCAATGTAGTGAGACCCTGTCTCTACAAAAGTTAAAAGAAAAATTAGCCTGGCATGGTGGTGTGTGCCTATAGTCCTAGCTACTGAAAAGGCTGAGGTGGGAGAATCACTTGAGCCTAGGATTCTGAAGATACAGTGAGCTCTATGATCATGCTGTTGCGTTCCAGCCTGGGCAAAAGTGCAAGACCTTCTCCCTAAAATAAATAAATTAATTTAAAATAAAAAGTCTAAATGATAACTGGTTCTAAGTAATGGTAGTTCTTAGACGTTACATTTCTGTTGAAAGTATCATACATACTGAAGCTTTTTAAATGAGCTTTTTAAAATTTTGGAGCAAATTATCTAATACATTGTGTCAAACCATGTTGATGATATTTAGAACAAATTTACAAACTCTCCAAACTATCTTTTTAACTCAACCCAGAAGTTACAGCTTTAAAAATGGATGATAATACGATAATGAATTAAGATTAACTACGTAAGGAAATATCATTTGCTTTTTTTATTTCTGTCACTCTTATTCTTTTTTTAAATATTTTGAACCATAATACACTTACATTGAAAATATTTTTACCTATTTTTAATTTATTGATTAAAAATAAACTTTTAATCCAGTTATAGAAATATTAATGATCGTGCTTTTTCTTTGCAATGTCTGTTTTCTTATTCTGAAATTTTCAAAGTTTGTGTTTGTACCCTCTGGTGTATATGTTGTTATATGTTTGATTATATTTTATATCCCTAGCAGTATTATTGTTAGTGTTCCTATCCACATAGAAGTCCCCTTCTAAAGAGCTTTAAGCTGCTGTTATTTCTTTTATGGATAACATTGCTATTTTGTTGATATTCCATTATGTTTTTAAGTCTTAATTTATTCCCCTTTTTTAAAATTTAAAGTAGAAAGAAAGATGTGATGTTTTACTTTTGTTATGGATTTCTTTTAATTTTCTCTCAGCTCATTTCTTTAGAATTTAAAGACAAATCAAATTATTCCAGAAGTTTTGTTTACTTAATTGTAAATTGTTTTTAAAATTTATTGTGACTGCCTTTTGACTTTTCTTGACTTTAAAATTAAATATTTCAAAAATTAATATCTAGTGATTTTGTGTGTGTGATTTTGGTCTTATTGTGCATTTGTGTTTCCATATGTAAGCATTGTCAGCTTTCAGTATAATCTATGACAATGTATTCCATGTGGCTTGTCTTTTTTGGATTCCTTTCTTAATGTTTTTGGTGTTTTTTTTTTAAACTTAGTCTATCAGTTGATTTTACGTTATTACCGCTTTTTTACTTAATCCTGCTAAATTTTAGATTTGGTCAATAGCATTAGTAATTCTTCGCTTTGATATATTATTTTTGTTTTTCCTAATTTACAATAACATTTTTAGTCTTTATTTTGCATCAGTAGTCTCATGTTTATATAAATTTATTTTATTTCTATAATATTTTTGATCTTTTATTCATGTAAGTCACCTATTTGTGAGTCTCTAGACTTTCTTGCTTCTAGCTTCTGGTAGCAGTCTTTACCCTTTGTTTTACAGTAATAATAATTGGTTTGCCTTTTTAAATTCTCATATTTTTAAAAGCTCATCTTCTTAAAAAAATTAATTGACTTTTTGGTATATTTAGGTTTATAGAAAAATTAAGCAGAAAGTACAAAGAATTCTCATATCTTTCCTCACCCCTCCAGTTTCCACTCTTATGAACATCTTATATTGATGTGGTGCCTTTTGTTACAATTGATGAAAAGCTCCTCTTTTAAAAAAATATTATATTAATTGCCAGGAAGTGATACTTTTTTGTCACCTTCCTATAAGTCTTACATAATTAATTTGAAAGTTTACAACTACATGGTCAGACTAATTAACCAATTAAAATGATTTTGTTTACTTTGAAACAGGGTTATTTAGGTGGCTTTATGAAAAATTTCGCTATCCATTTGTTCCAATGTATGGAGGTTTTCCAGTGAAGTTACGGACCTATTTAGGTGATCCCATTCCATATGATCCAAAGATAACAGCAGAAGAATTAGCTGAAAAGGTAAATCAATTTTTTCTTTTTTAGTCTTAGGACAGATTTTTTTTTTTATTATTATATTTAAAATTTATTTATTTATTTATTCATGCTTTCTACAAGCATGTTCTAGGCAGTGGTTCTCAACCAGTGGTAATTTTACTCCCCGGGGACATTTGTCAATCTCTGGAGACTTACTACAGGCAGGATTCTAGGGTGGTGGTGCTCCAGACATTTAGTGGGTAGAGGTCAGGCATAGAAATTATAGTTACCTGCAGGATAGCAACGAATGTATTTAGGTTTTTGGAAATACTATAACTGGAGTTTGGAAGAGAAGTCAGAACTGATGAAGATACTGACGTCATTCAGAAGGAAGAGGACTGAGGACAGACTGCAGGAGAGGTTACGTGTAGAGGTAGGACAGGGAAGGAGAGCAACCAACGCTGACTGAAAGGGGCCTGGCAGAGACATAAGAGAACTAGTAAATTTGTGTGATAGAGGTCAGTGGGTGAAGTTTTTAAAAACGCAGGATCAAGGAAGATGAGGATGAGAAAAGACCATTCATTCAGCTTGCAGTTATAGTTTCAGAGAGTGTAAAACTGCAAAAGCAATAAATGTCATGTCATTGAATCACTTAGAAGATGGGATGAATGTATTTTGATTATAACTTTTATACCAGCCTTTCGTGTATATATGTAGTCCGATTTATTTACAAATTTTTAAATTGTGGTTAAAAAAACACATTCCGTCTTCACCGTTTTTAACCATGTAGTTCCGTACGGTTAAGCACATTCACATTGTTCAACAACAGATCTCTAGAATTTTTCATCTTGCAGAACTGACTCTTTATACCCATTGAACACCAGCTTCCCGGTTCCCCTTCCGTAGCCCCTGGCAATCACACCATTCTACTTTTCTAAGTTGAAATGCTTTGGGTACCTCATGTCAGTGTATTTGTCTTTTTGTGATTGGCTTATTTCAGTTAGCATAATGTCCTCAAGATTCATCTATGTCGTCTCTGCCTTCTTTTCTAGGGCTGAATAAAATTCCATTTTATATATTTACCACATTTTCTGTATCAATTCATTCATTGCTGGACACTTAGAGTGTTTCTATCTCTTGGCTGTTGTGAATAACGTTACAGTGAATGTAGGTATGCAAATGTCTCTTCAAGATATTGCTTTGAATTCTTTTGGAAATATATTCAGAAGTGAGACTGCTAGATAATATAGTAATTCTATTTTTAATTTTTTTAAGGAACTTCTAAACTTTTCCACACTGGCAGTACTATTTTACATCCCCACCAGCAGTTGCACAGGGATTCTCATTTCTCTATATCCTCATCAATCAATGCTTCTTATTCTCTGGTGTGTGTTTGTTGTTTTGTAGTGGCCATTTTAATGGGCGTAAGGTGGTATTTCATTGTGGTTTTGATTGTATTTCTCTAATGATTGGCAATATTGGGCATCTTGTATGTCTGCTTTGGAGAAATGTCTGTTCAATCACTTGCGCAATTTTTAGTTGAGTTTTTTTGTTGTTGAGTTGTAGAATTTCTTTATATCTAGAATATAGAATTAGATGTCAACCCTGTATCAGATATATAATTTGCAAATATTTTCTCCCATTCTGTATGTTCCCTTTTCACTTCGTTGATTATTTTCTTTGATGTGCAGACATTTTTGAGTTTGATACAGTTCCATTTGTCTATTTTTACTTTTGTTGCCTATGCTTTTGGTGTCACATCCAAGAAATCATTACAAAATTCATTGTATTGAATGTTTTCCCTATATTTTTTGCTAGGAGTTTTATGGTTAGATCTTATTTTTAGGTCTTTGATCCCTTTTGAGTTAATTTTTGTATATGGTGTAAAGTAGCAATCCACCTTACCTTGTATACACGTTGCTTTGCATGTGGATATCTAGTTTTCCTAATACCATTGCTGAAGAGACTGTCCTTTTCCCATTGTGTAGTCTTGGCACTCTTGTTGAAGATCATTTGACAACATATGTGAGGGTTCATTTCTGTGGTCTGTGTTCCATTCCATTGGTGTATTTATCTGTCTTTATGCTGGTACCGCTGTTTTGATTACTGTATAGCTATGTATAAAAAGGAGGAAATAAAATTAGGTTTGTAATATCCTTTGAAATCAGGAAATGTGAGTCCTCTGGCTTCGTTATTCTTTTCTAAGATTGTTTTGGCTATTTGGGAACACTTGCGATTCCACACGAACTTTAGAATTTTTTTTCTATTAAAAAATGCCATTGGGATTTTTATAGGAGTTACATTGAATCTATGGATTGCTTTGGGTAGTATGGACATTTTAATAATATTAAGTCTTCCAGTTCACGAACAGGGTGTGTTTTCCCACTTATTTGTGTTTTTTGTAATTTCTTTTATCAAGTTTTACAGTTTCAATGTACAAGTCTTTCTCCTCCTTGATTAAGTTTATTCCTGATTATTTTGTTGTTTTTGATGATGTTGTTTTTTTATTTTCCATTCCTGTTATTCATTGGGATTGTTTTCTTATTTTCCATTTTTGTTGTCCTATTGTTTATTGTTAGTGTATAGAAATACAGCTCATTTTCATGTGTGTTGATATTGTGTCTTGCAACTTTGTTGAATTTATTAGTTCTATTTTTTTTGTGGAATCTTTAAGTCTTTAGAGTTCTCTACATGTATGTAAGATCATGTCATCTGCAAGCAAAGATAATCTAATTTCTTTTTATGCACAGTCTGATTTAATCTTCACATCAACTGTATAATATGGACCTTATTATCACTGCTTTACACATGAGAAAATGGGGTGATTCAGTCAGCTTTGCTTGGTTGTGCTGGGGTAACAACCAGCCACAGAATCTCAGAGGCTTATCACAGTAAAACGTACTTCTTGTTCATGTTGTATTTCCCCCGAGGCTCAGCTGCAGCTTTGTCCATGTCTTCCTCACATGGGCTTTCGGGATGAAAGGAGAGCCCTGTGGGGGGCACTGCCATTCGACAGTAGAAGGAAAGGTCAGGAGTAGAACCATGAGGTTGCCCTTCAAGCTTCTGTTTGGAAGTGGCTCCCGCACATCCCACAGATGGCCTGGAAAAGAGGGGCCTGGTAGGGAGAAGGAATGAATGACTGTAATGCACCCTGGCATGCCAGGACTCACCAAGTTCGGTCACTTGGAGGAGGATATACAACTGAAACAGCTGTAATGTTAGGTGAGATTGGAGCAGCTGCTGTGTATGCAGGAAGTTTCACAAAGGTAACGTTAACAACACATTGTGTGTCTTTTTGTTCTCCACTTACTCTGCTGGGTCATTAAGTATAGTGACAGTTTAGTTCTGTCCTGTGTCCTGAAAGTAAATCCTTGGCTTTGAGAGCCAGGATGTGTTCACCACACAGCATGACTCTTCTTTCATCCTGAAGCGACACCTTCCTGAGAGCCCTAAGAACCCTATCCCCTTTGCTGTTGCTTCTGCCCCCACACACTTTGTTGTTAGTAGAACGCAGTCCTTTGCTGCTTCCTAACAAACACATTCTCCTTTAGGATATAATTAAATTCTATCTTGTTCTTTTAAAATTTTTTCCTGCCTACCTATTAATATTAGGAGTTAAGTGGGTCTGACTTAGTTAGGAACGCTTTTTTGTTGTGGTTGTTTGTTTTTGTTTTTTAATGAATACTGTCTATTTTTATGATCAAAATAAAAGGTAATGGAGAGGGGAAAAAAATTCTGGCCTGGAATTTTAGTAATATGAGTTCTGATTCTTGCTGTGCCCACTAGGCAGCAGAGTAACTTTGGATAAATGATATATTTTTCTGTAAATTGACATTATTAAACTAAAATATACTTGTAATAGACAGTGCTTGAGATTCTCTTTCTGTGAATGTATTGTCATAATTTTCCGATCTTCTTCATTATTAATAACTAACATAAGCATAAACTATAGTATAATCCCTGGATTATCACAAATTTGAAATTATTAGTTCAAATTAACACATAGGTAGAAACCTCATTTTAAAAATGGCATTCAGTTGTAGAACAGAGCCATTTTGTAAACATTGTTTAAATCTAAATTAAAATGTATTTTAACAATGCTGAAGAGGACACTTGGAATATTCCTTAAGTTCTCTCAGCCTTACTCTCTCTGTTGTTCCGTTTCCGTGTTTTCTGTGTCTGTATCTGTCTCTGCCTCTCTCTCTCTCTCTCCATTCATACACATGCACCCACACCCACGTGTGAATACAGATGTGTTTATGTGTACGTGTTATTAAGGCAGAGAGAAGACGGACAGAGGGGGATGGATGTGAGTGGCGTCCAGGAAGTAAAGCCAATGGGCACTGACGACAGTTGAGCTGCTGTGCGTGAGAAGCAGGAGTTTTTAGGGATGATGCCTAGCTTTTGGCTTACATGGCTGGATTTGTGGTAGTACCATTGCTGAAATACGGAGGAAACTCAGGAAAGGACTGAGTGTGAGGGGGAAAGAATGTTAGTTTAGTCTTAAATTAAGCATGTTTAGTTTGAGGTGCCTTTAAAACATGGATGGGAAGTCATGGAACACACCAGTCTGCAGCTGAGAGGCCTGAAGACAGAAATTTGGGAGTCGTCAGCAAATGGATGGTAACTGAAGCTGTGGAAATGGATGAGGTTACTGAACCTTTGGAGAATAAATCAGTGCCTGGTTTTAGGAGAATGAATCCGCAAAAAGAGAATGAAAGGGAAAAACCTGAGCGCTGTTGGAAAACTACAAGAGTGTGAGGTTCCAGAAGCAAGTGGGAGTACAAAAAAGGGGTGATTGAGAGGCCAAGTAAAATGAAGATTAAAATCCTGTCCACTGGACTTAGTGAAAGAAGGAGACCATTGGTGATCTCTGCAAGAGTTGCATTTTCTTAGTGCACAGCCCTGATACGTCTTCACCCAAAAATCCTTCTTTGACACCTCAGTTCATACTAAACAAAGTCTATTCTTTTTCCCTGTTATTTAACTGCCTTCGTGCTTTAATTGAAACCTAATTCTGAGGCCTCATGTCACCCAGCTGTTGAATATGTACCTGAAACTTGAGCCAAACTGGCTACCTTGGCGTTCCTGACTCAGTTGTATTCCTGTGCTCTCTTTCGCCATGCTCCTTCCTTCACCGTTATTGAAATCTTGCAGGTCCTTGGAGACCCACACCAAACAGCACCCTGTTCATGTGTCCTCCCCCGTCACTGCACACCCAGTGGGCTCTCAAGTCTGAACTTCTGAATATTTTCCTTTTGCATTTCAGATGATAATGTATCACAAATGATCTCACATTTTATTAGTTTGTACTTGATTTTTCTTACTAAGTTATGAGCTCCTTGAGATGAGAGACTTGTTTTACTAACATTATAGCTTCCAAAACATCTAATATTTTCTGAATAAATGAACAAAATTTTAGAGACACACTGCATGGAACACTTAGCACAGTGTCAGTCACCGTGCTCAGTACCTGAAGACGTTATTTCAGTTTCATTTTATTCTTATAATAACTGTATGAAGTAGTTTTCATTTTAGAGATGTGAAAACTGGAGTTTACAGGGGTGTATTTTTAAAATATATCTTTGGGCTAGGGTTTATTAATTTTATTTAAAGGTTAGAGTCTAAAAAAGAAGTATGTATATGTATGCATGCATGTACTATGTACATACATTAATAAAAATTTTAAATAGCCATAAACTGATTTAAAAATAAAAGTTGTTGAAATTTACTGTAAGTGTAGTAGAAATAAATAGCTTTAGAAGATTTCTTGATGTATTGTAGTTGACTTTTCCCTTCCCTATTAAGCTATAGCTTAATAGCTTACTTAAGCATGACTTAATTAAAGTTCCTGTGGAACTGTCTAGAAACTGAGATACTATCAGTTCATTCTTCATTTTCCTCACTCTTCCCTGTAACACCGCCTGATACAATTGTTTGGTGTGTACGGTGATGGAAGGAAAATACACTAGTTTATTAACGGCCATAAAGGGCTGAATCTTCCGTTTGCCTACTGGAACATTTCCTACCACTTTTTTCTTCTGTTTTTTTTTCTTCTTCTGTTCATATTAGTGTTTATCCTATGTAAGGCACTGTTGTGCTCAATGCTAGAAAAATACTAAGATGTGTCTTTTTTTTTTTTTTTTTTTTTTTGAGACAGGGTCTCGCTCTGTTGCCTAGGCTTGTAGTGCAGTGGTGCAGTCATAGCTCACTGCAACCTCAAACTCTTGGGCTCAAGCGATCCTCCTGCCTCGGTCTCCTGAGAAGCTGGGATTACAGGAATGTGCCAGCATGTCTGGCTAATTTTTCTTATTTTTGCTAGAGATGAGGTCTCGCTATGTTGCCCAGGCTGGTCTTGAACTCCTGGGCCCAAGGGACGCCCGCCCCCAACCCCGCCTCAGCCTTCCAAAGTGCTAAGATTACAGGTGTGAGCCACTGTGCCTGGCCCTAAGCTGTGCCTTCAGGAGCTTACAGTCTGGTGTAGAAAACAGCCATGCAGACAACTGCAGTTCAAGGTTTAATACAATAAGTATAAGAACTATGCTGTGGGTGTACTGAGAAGGAAATCATTAATTTTGAGAGGAGGTGGAGGCTAAATTAGAAGGGACTTCTTGAAAGTAGTAGTAGAGTAGAAAAATCTTTACAAAATAAATGATCTATATTGAGATCTTAAAAGAATAATGGTTTTTCTTTTGTTTTCTTAACAGGCGAAGAATGCTCTTCAAGCTTTGATTGATGAGCACCAGAGAATACCAGGAAACATTATGAGTGCATTGTTAGAACGTTTTCATAAAAAACAAAAGGTCAATTAGAAGATGATTTAATACATTTATATTACTGTGTTTGCATCTAAGGTTCCTATCTTCTAAGTTTTGTAGGTCCTGTGATTAGTATTTTTTTTAAGAAATCATGTTATTAATCATCTTCCATAGAACTCATTTGTTTTAAAACTGTATTGTCAATTTTGTTTTTGCAATCAGTTGTGTCAAATAGTAACTTATATGCCTAATCATTCAGAAAATGATCATATTTTATTTATAAATTCCAAATAATGTATGATAAACATACAGATTCATAAAGTTAAGTTTTTTAATCATGGCAGTTTAGGTTAAACGGGCTTTCCTGCAAGTGCATGTAACTTGTATATCTGTTGCACTGAGCTAATTTTAGAAGATGGCTTAAGGTAGGGTTTAGTGTGGTCACTTAAGTTAGAAAAACATGCTTTTGTCTCATGTTACCTCATTCCCTTCATGGTTTTGGGCAAGTCATGTAATGGTTTTGTGTCTCAGTAATTCCCTTTTTAAAAACATGATAGTACTGTGGTGAGGAATATTATTGTTAAGTTCTTTATATTTGCTGTGATAACTGCTGAGTAGAAATTACAATGGAATTAATTAAACCATATGAGAATTCTTTAGGAGTTATGTATATATTTTGTTCATCAGATGTTTAAATTATTCCTTTATGTATGATGTCCAGGGGCCAAGTACAATGAAAAAGATGTACTGTTTTTCAAATTGAATTTTTAAAAAATTAGGAAAAGTAAAATTTCTAATTGTTACTTTTAGTATTTATTATATTTTTAATGAGAGCGTGTAAACAGTGTAGGCTGTGCTGTGCACCGTCAGCCCTGTGATACGGTGTTTTACGCTGTTGGGTTAAAATCACTGTCCTTCTCTGCCTTTCCTGCGTTAGAAGCTGATTGTAAGCTGAGGAAAGCAGAGCTCTCTGCTTTTGCTCAATATCATGGTTTATCCAGTTTGAAATTGCAACCAGAGAAGTGGTTTTTTGTTTCAATAAAAATATACTTGAATGATGAATTTATGTGAACACAAAGCCCTCTGAAAAATTAATAGCTTTTAATTTGTTGTCTTCTTGAAAACTGAATTTAAGGAGTATTTAAACGGAGAAGTATCAGAAATCAAATGCAGTATCTCCCTCTCCCTTTTGTAGATGTTAAATTACTTGGGGTTTTGTATAGATTTTTGTATTACAAGTATGTATTTACGATATGTGTAATGTATACAAAATTAAACAACATAAAAATAAAGCTGAATTGCAATTTGTTCTCAAAATTGCATGTGTGAATTTTTATATCATTTTAAAGTCAGTTTTATTGTTTTATTCTTAAGAGCTTGTTTGGAGGTTCTAGCAAAGGAGTGCAGCTATGCGTGTACGTACCCTTGACCGAGGAATGATCCTCAATCAGGGAAAGTCGTCCTCTTTGACCAAGCGCGCTGCTTTGGGAGGGACACTCATGGGGCAGTGAGGAAGGGGACACCTGCCTGGCCAGCCAGATCAGCTGAGTCAACCCTGGCGATCAGCGGGGTGACAGATGTCGCAGCCAGGTCACCCTCACATCCTATTGTTTTATTCTTTACACATTTCTCACCCACAGCCATATTCTTTTATTTCAGCCACAATGAATAAACCTTACTTTCTAATGTAATAAGTACATTTTAATTTCACTGTCAATGAAAGGAGTCAATTAATGATGATTTGCAGGGTTTTTTTTCCCTCCAGCAATGAGCAGTGTTTTGTCCAAAATTGATAAATATTTCTGGAATGAATGCATAAAATGATCACAAAATAAATGAGAAAATTGTTTGGGGGCAACCATTTCATTTTAAAAACTGAAGGAAAAAAATCACTGAAGGCTAATATAGCAAAAGCTATTATTTTTACAGTATTTAGGTTTTACTGTTTTATTTAAAAGCTTTTTTGTTCCCTGGTACTCAGACTAACAGGAATGCTTCCTATCTCGATTGATAAGATCTTTATCTTTGCTATTTGAATTTAAATTGCAATTATAAGACTCAGGGAATTTAACTAAATAAAGAAATATAAATAATAATGGAAAGGGGGTATATTAGGTCTTGACCCTTTTTTAGGGAGTGTTTACAATCAGAACCTGATGTAGACATGAGGGACCCTCTCCAGAAGCATGAACATGGCACAGTTTTATGGGAAATTTTTTGTACCCATTTTTTAAAAACTTTCATTTTGAAAATTTCGAACTTACAGAAAAGTTGCAATAGTAGTGCAAAGTACCCTCATATTCTCTTTACCCAGATTCGCCAATGTAGCACATTGTCACATTTGTTTTATTCTCTGCACACATCCCTTGCCCTGTGTCTCTCTCTGCATAGATATCTATATTTTTTCTCCGGAATCATCTGCTAGTAAATTGCAAATTCCGTGTCCCTTACTGTTACCTTGACTGTGGAGGTTATCCATTTACAGAATCACAGAACGATGATCAAAAATCAAAAAATTTATTGTTGATACAACACTAAATTCTACAGATACCATATTTGGATTTCACCAGTTATCTCAATGATACTGTCTGTATCAGTTTTTCTTCTTGATCTATCCATAGTAGAATCACACATTCAGTTAGTTTTCCTATTTTCTTTAGTCACCTTTAATCTGGAATGATTCCTCAGCCCTCTGTTAATATATCTGTAATGATAGTGACCTTTTTGGAAAAGAAGGGTCATTTATTTTGTGGATGAGCCCGCGATTCGTTTTTGCCTGATACTTCATCATGATTTGATTCAGGTTATGCATTATCCCAGAAACATGACCAGTGATGCTGTGGCTCTCTGCGGTGCATCACGTCAGGAGGCACACAGTGTTGGTTTGAGTCAGTAGTGGTGGTAACTGATCATTTGGGTAAGACGGCGTGTCCTAGGTTTCTTCCCTGTAAAGTGAGTATTTTTCCCTCTGTAATGAGTAAGTTCATCAACAGATACTTTGAGACTATGTACAATCACGTGTTGCTTAACAACAGGGATATGTTTTGAGAAATTCACTGTTAGGCAATTTCATCATTCTGCAAACATCATAGAGTGTACTTGCAAAAGCCCAGACGGTATAGGCCACCACACACCTCAGCTGTATGGTACAACCTATTGCTCCTAGGCTACAAACCTGTGTGGTGTGTCACTGTACTGAATATTGTAGGCAATTGTAACACCATGGTAAGTATTTGTGTATCTAAACATCTAAACAAGGAAAAGGTATAGTAGAAATACGGTGTTATAATCTTACGGGATCACTGTTGTATATGTGGTCTGTAGTTTAACTGAAATATCATTAAGTGGTGCATGACTGTGCATATCTGTTCCTCATCAAACCTTCGCTCATTAGTTTTAGCATCCTTTAAATTGATTCTTGCATGAGTAAATTATTACTCTGAGGGGTTTAAGAGTGTGATTTTCTGACACGTATTCTACATTTATTATTTGGCATTTTATAAGAAAGAACTTTCCAATTTCTCCCCCCATCCCTTACTTATTACAAGTACAGGCTCGTGGGATTCACCTTTTATTCAAGGAGTTATGCACGCACTTTTAAGTGATTTAAATTTGAGAGCCTCCGAAGCTGATAGCATTTATGAACCACTGAAAGATGTTCACAGAGGTAATGGGGTATGTTTTTATATTTATGTACATGACCATTATTTTTAAAAAATATATGTTACTTTTTTATAAAATATACATAACTTTAAATTTATCATTTTTGCCATTTTAAAGTGTACGGTTCACTGGCATCGAGTACATTCACAGTGTCGTGGAACCATCACCACCGCTATCCAGTTCCAGAACTTTTTCATCATTCCAGACGCTCTGTGCCCATTAAACAATAACGCTCCGTTCCCTCCTCCTCTCAGCCCTTGCTGACCATTTTCCTACTTTCTGTCAGAATGAATTTGCCTACTCTGGGTGCCCCATGTAAGTGGAATCAATATTTGTCCTTTTGTGTCTGGCTTATTTCACTTAGCATTATTGTTTGGTGTCTTTTGTGACACCAAATATACGTCATTGCGACACCAATTCTCCAACCTTCCGGCACCAACTGGATGTTCTAAAATTCAATTCAATTCTAACACTAACTCCTCTGAGTTAACACAGAACCGCAAAATAAGGGTGTAGTCCCACAAGGTTGGACACACCTCCTTATATTCCCTTCCTTTTGGAGTTTAGATACATTAATTAACCAGCATTAATGTTAAAACAGAGATCATAAGACTGACAAAAGAGACTCTTTGTGACAATAAGAAGTGAATTAACAGGACCTAAGACCGTGCAGGGCAAAGTTTAAATCACCTGCAGGCCATCAATTTGCTTAACAGATCTCTTGAGTACATTGGGGCTTGTCTCTAATTAACAGACTTCCTTACCTTAACTTAAAACATTCTAAGCCTTTAGACAAAGCTTTATTTCCTTACCCAATTACAAATCAAAGAATCTGTAACACACCTGTAACCTGTGAGCCCCCCCTCTTCAAGATGTCCCACGTTTTGGGGACAAACCAATGTACACCTTCCACATATTGGTTTATGATTTTACCTATAATTCCTGTCTCCCTAAAATGTATAAAACTGTAACCTGTACAAACTGTAACCTGACAGCCTCACTTGCGCAAGACTTCTTGGATGTGGCTCCCTGGGTCATGGTCACATGCACTGGCTCAGAATAAACCTCTTTAATCTATTTTGCAGAGTTTGGGCTTTTTTCCATTAACACAGGCTACCCCACTTCTGCCGGGCCAACTACCAATTTAGTCATTCCCATGACTTCCACTCAGGTTTGGTGATTGCTAGAACAACTCACAGAACTCAGGAAAGTGCTATTCTTAAGTTGTATTTTAAAGGATACAACTCAGGGGAGGGGAGCAAGGTATGGGGATGGAGGTGCAGAGCTTCTGGGTCCTGTCTGGGTGCACCACCCTCCCAGCATATCAACATGCTCACCAACCCAGAAGCTTCCTCCAGATCTCATGGGGCATTAGCCCCTCTTCCCTCCCATGAGGCTGGGTGAGGAGCTGAAAGATCTAATTCTCTGATTAAGTACTGTAGTTGGTTCTTCTGGTAACCAGCCGCCATCCTGAAGCTGTCTAGAGGGCCCCTGCTAGGAGTTAGTTAACATATAAAAGACATTCCTAACTCAGCAGATTCCAAAGGGTTTAGGAACTCTGTCCCAGGAACTGGGAATAAAGACCAGTAACCTCATTATATGTATATACCATATTTTGTTTATTCATCTGTTTTGATGAACATTTGGGTTGTTTCTATTTTTTGGTGATTGTGAATAATGCTTCTATGAATATGCTTCTATGAACATTGGTGTACAGGCATATGTTTGAGTCCTTGCTTTTAATTTTCTTGGGTATATACCTACAAGTGGGATTGCTGGATTATATGGTAATAATGCTAAATTTAACTTTTTGAGGAACTACCAAACTTTTCCACAAAGAGTGCACCATTTTACATTCCTGTCAGCAATGCCTAAGGGCTCCAATTTATCTACGTCCTTACTAACACTGGTTATATTCCACTTTTTTTTATAATGGCCATCCTATGACTAGTATGAAGTGGTATCTCACTGTGGTTTTAACTTGCATTTTCCTAATAATTAGTGATGTTGAGCATCTTTTCATGTCCTTATTGGCCATTTCCATGTCTTTTTTTTTTTTTTTTGAGAAATGTCTATTCAAGTTCTTTGTCTATTTTTGAATTGGGTTTTGTGTTGATGTTGAGTTTCTGGAGTTCTTTATATATTCTGGATATTAATCTCTTAACAGATGTATAATTTGCAAATTTTTTCTCCCTTTCTGTGAGTTGTCTTTTTACTCTCTTGATAGTGTCCTTTGATGCACAAAAATTTTCAATGAGATCCAATTTAACTGTTTTTTCTTCTTTTTTTTGCCTTTGCTTTTGGTGTCATATCCTAGGAATCATTGCCAAACTCAAGTCATTAATATTTTCCTGTTTTCTTGAAGAAGACCCCCAAAGCAATTACCGCAGCAACAAAAATAAACAAATGGGATCCGATCAAATTAAAAAGCTTCTGCACAGCCAAAGAAACTATCACTAGAGCAAATAGACAACCTACAGAAAGGGAGAAAATATTTGCTCTCTACACCTCCAACAAAGGTCTGATAACAAGAATCTACCTAGAACTCAAAAGAATTAAAGAAAAAATCAAACAACCCCATCTATAAATGGGCAATGGAAATGAACAGAAACTTTTCCAAAGAAGACAGAATAATGGCTAGAAAGCATATAAATAAATGTTCAACATCTCTAATCATTAGAGGAATGCAAATCAAAACTACAATGAGATACCACCTAACCCCAGTGAGACTGGCCTCTATCAAAAAATCCCAAAACAACAAATGCTGGCGAGGATGTGGAGAGACAGGAACACTCTTACACTGCTGGTGGGACTGCAAATTAGTGCAACCTTTGTGGAAAAGAATCTGGAGATTCCTCAAAGAGCTAAAAATAGAAATACCATGTGATCCAGCAATGGCATTATTAGGCTATTATTACCCAAAAGAGCATAAGACATTCTATAATAAAGACATCTGCACCCAAATGTTTATGGCAGCACAATTCACTATTGCTAGGTCGTGGAAACAACCCAAGTGCCTGTCAATTTATGAGTGGATTGTTAAAATTTGGTATATGTTTACAATTGAATATTACTCTATTTTAAGAAACGACAGTGCGCTAATACCGCTTATATTATCCTGGATTGAGCTTGAACCCATTATTCAAAGTGAGGTGACACAAGATCGGAAGAATGGGCCCCACATGTACTCGCCATCAAATTGGTACCGACTGATTAACACTGCGGTGCTCAAATGGTGGTGGTGTCCACCAGGGATTTGGGGGTTGGGGGGTAGACCCACATCTGAGGGATGTGGTGAGCACTGTGGAGGGCATGCTTGAAATGTAGTTGGGGATGGGAATTAAGAGTCTCAATAGGGGGAAGGAAATCTGCTAAAACTGATTTATGTGAATAGCTGTACAACTTGGTAAATTTACTAGTAATCATTTAATTGTACACTTAAAATGGAGTAATGGCATGTTACATATATTATACTTCGATAAAGTTATCTAAAAAATATTTTTCTGTTTTCTTCTAAGAGTTTTATAAGTTTTAGCTTTTACATTTAGGTATTTGATTCATTTTAACTAATTTTTGCATATAACGTAAGGTAAAGGTCCAACTTCATTATTTTGCTGATGAATATCCAGTTTTCTCAGCACCCTTTGTTGAAAAGACTATCTTTTCCCCATTGAATTGTCTTGGCATCCTTGTTGAAAATCAAGTGACCATATATGCAAGGGTTTATTTCTGGGCTCCCTATTCTATTCCATTGGTCTACATGTTCTTATGCCAATAGCACTCTGTTTTGATTACTGTAGATTTGTAGTAACTTTTGAAACCAGGAAATGGGAGTTTTCCAACTTGTTTCCAATACTCAAACTCTTTTGTTTAGAAAAAAACTTTTTTTTCACTATTGTTTTGTCTATTTGGGGGCCCTTGAGATTCCATATGAATTTTAGGATGAGTTTTTCTATTTCTGAAAAAACAAATAAACAAAAAGAAAGTCATTGGGAATTTGAAAAAGAGTTGTAGTAGTAAGATAATTTTGGCATTCTGGGTGGCTTTATCATATTATTTTAGATTTCAATTCAATACCTCTGAAACAGGTTTTTTTCTTGATCATCTCATTTAATTCGCTCTAACAGCTATTTGCTTATCCTATTATTACTTCTTCTCTAATATGAGACGGTTTTTTTTTTTTTTTCTTTTGAGACAGAGTCTCACTCTGTCACCTGGGCTAGAGTGCCATGGCATCAGCCTAGCTCACAGCAACCTCAAACCCCTGGGCTCAAGCGATCCTCCTGCTTGAGCCTCCAGAGTAGCTGGGACTACAGGCATGCGCCACCGTGCCTGGCTAATTTTTTCTACATATTTTTAGTTGTTTGGCTAATTTCTTTCTATTTTTAGTAGAGACGGGGTCTCACTCTTGCTCAGGCTGGTCTTGAACTCCTCAGCTCAAACGATCTTCCGGCCTTGGCGTCCCAGAGTGCTGGGATGGATTACAGGCGTGAGCCACCATGCCCGGCCATGAGGTGGGTATTTGATGGATTCTTTTAACCTGGAGATTTATGTATTTTATTTCTAAGTGATTTGTCCTTCTGTTTTGTTTTTAGTGTTTAAATGTTTAAATTGTGAAAATATAATTTATCCCAAAGTGACTATAATATATGTGTGCATATGGCTGTAATTTTTATTTCTTTTAATGTTTTTGTCAGGTTTTAGTATCAAGATTATTTTGGATAAAACTCATAAAAATGAGCTTTTCTATACTCTGGAAGAACTTCTGTCGTATTTGTTTCTTCCATAAACAAATGGAGGAATTTTCCAATGAGGCATCTGGTCTTGGTTTTCTTTGTGAAAGGTTTTTACTCATAAGTTTACTTTCTGTAATGTGGATTTTCTGTAGATGTGCGTTTTCTTCTTGGTATGGTTTTCTATTACTTCTTGGTAAGTTTTGGTAAGATATTATCTAGAAATTTGTCGATTTCCCTAAAATTGTCATGAAATTGTTCATAATATCTTGTAGAATTTGTGGTGATATTCCTTCCTTTCATTGCTAGTATTAGTAATTTGTGCCTTCTCATTCTTATTAAATGTGTCTTTCTCTCTCTTTCTGCTTTCATACCACAGAACAGGGATTGTCAAGCTTTTCTGTAAATGTGGCTTTTTACAGTCAATATATTTGGTGTTGTGGGCTACAAACTAATTCTAACTGTATAGTGAAGTTCAAAATATGTAAATTGATTGCCTGTTCATTTGTTTTTCAAGTTTTTAATCAATAGATTATTTTTAAGTGTATATACTCAAACATTGCTATATGTCAAGGGTCAAAAAGCTATAAAGGGACAGAGAGAAAATATTTTAGACTTTGCAAGCCCTACAGTCTCTGTTGTGACTACTCAAGTCTGCCATTATATTGTGAAAATAGACATAGACAATATGTAGGCAAATAAGCGTGACTACGTCCCAACAAACTGTATTTATAGACACTGAAATTTGGATTTCACATGCCATAAAATCTTCTTCTGATTTCCTCCTCTACAAGATTTCAAAATGTAAAAACAATTCTTAATTTGTGGACCATACAAAAACAGGTGTTCAAAAGAGGTGTTGGGCTGGATTTGATTGTAGTTTGCCGAGCCTTGCCATTGAGAATTCAGTTTCGTTGTTCTTTTCAATCTTCTTTGTTTATTGTTGTTTTTCTTCCTATTTATGTTTATTTTTTTTTCTTCAGTAGTTTCTGCTCTTATCTATTTTTCTACTTTCTTTCTATTTTTTTTTTAGAGGCAGGGTCTTGCTCTGTCACCCACGCTGGAGTGCAGTAGCCAGATCGTAGCTCACTGCAACATAGAACACTTGGGCTCAGGCCATCTTCCCACCTCATCCTTCCCAACTCCTGTGTAGCTGGGGATACAAGTGTATGCCACCTCACCCAGCTAATTTTTATTTTGTAGAGATGGGGGTCTTGCTATGTTGCCCAGGTTGATCTCAAACTCCTTGCCTCAAGCAATCCTCTTGCCTTGGCCTCCCAAAGTGCTGGGATTAGAGGCCTGAGCCACCACGCCTGGCCCTGCTTTCTTTATGATTAATTTGTTGTTTTTATAACGTCTTGAGGTGGACATTTGGACTGTCGATATTTCAGTCTTTCTTCTTTTCTAATACATACACTTAAAGTCATACATTTCTTTCTAAGCACTGCTTTAAATGTATCTCACAAATTTCATGTCATTTTAAAAATCATTCAATTACAAAAATCTAATTTTTATTATGTTGTCTGCTTTATTTCCTGGAGTAACTCAAAAGTGTATTGCTTAATTTCCAGACATTTAGAATTCTCTGAGTTTTTTTTTAAAGGTTAGGTTTTACTATGTTGCCCAGGCTGGATTTGAACTTCTGGGCTCAAATAATCCTCCACCTCAGCCCCCTGAGCAGCTGGGGCTCTTGCACATACCATTGCCTGGCTAATTTGTTTTTATTTGTTTGTTTTTAGTTGATTTCTACCTTAATTCCACTGTGATCAGTGAACGTACTTGAAAGGTTTCAATCATGTGATATGTGCTTTGTGCGTTAGCATATGGCCAATATTTGGCGGATGTTCCATGGGCACTTAGACATAATTTTAACTCTTTCAATCCTGAATGAAGTGTTCTATAGATGTCATCTGGTTTTATATATGCCATTATATTATAACTTTGTTCATTGTGCTGTTTAAATCTCCTGTATCTGTTAGTGGGTTTAATTCTCATTTTAGCTCCATTTTTGTCTTATATATTTGGAAGCTACGTTTTTAAGTGCACACACATTGAGAATGTGTATACCTTCCTGATTAATTGATCCTTTTATCAATATTAAACATCACTCATCATCTCTAGCAATATTTCTGGCCTTCAAATTGACTTTGCTGTTAGTATAGCTACCCCAGCTTTCTTTGTGTTTACTATCTTTTTTCATTCTTTAACATTCAACTGGTCTTTATTCTTATATTTACACTGTTCTACTTGCAAGCAATATATTAGTAGTTAGGTTTTATTTTATAGTTCTGTCTGACAATTTGTCTTTTTTTGGTAACTGATATATTTCATTTCATCCGTTTAAGTTTAAAATAATTACTGATATATTTGGGCTTATGTCTGTGGACTTGCTTTTTTCCTTTAAGTTTTCCCTCCTGTTTTATATTTTTTCAACTCTTTTCTCTTGACTTCTTTTGGACTAATCAAGTATTTTTAGAAGTCTATTTCAGCTCTTTTTCTTTTCTGTCCTTTATCTTCTTCCAGAAATGAGTAGACACAGGTTAGACCTTCTCATTCTTCCCTCTGTGCCTCTTAATCTTCCTTTTATATTTTCCACTTTCTTTTCTCTCCGTGCTTCATTCTGAGCACTTTCTTCTGAAATATAATCCCATTCGCTAACTTCAGCTTCAGCAGTGTCGGTCCTGCTATTTAACACATCTATTGAGTTCACAATTTCAGTATTGCATTTGACTTTATATTTCTATAAATTCTGTGTTTGCTTTTTTCAGAAAAATTCTGTTTGATCAGAATTTATAGCCTCTTGTTTCTATATCACATTTTAAAGCCTCTTTCTAATTATTAGATGCATTTTATTTGTTGAATTTAATATGCTGAGAAGCCCCAGATCTGAAGTTTTTGAACGTCTGATGCTACTGTGAGTTCTGTCTCACTGCTCTAACTCAGCGCTTCTTAGCCAGATTGCTCTCCAGGGCACATTTACCCAAGTCTGGAGACATTTCCAGTTGTTACAGCTGGGGACTAGGGGAGGGTGGTACTAGCATTGGGTACGGGCCAAGGATGCTGATAAACATCCCACAGCGCGCAGAGCAGCATCACACAATGACTTATCCTGCCCAATAATGTCCAGGTTGAGAGACTCGTGACGCTTTGTTTTTTTGGTATTTTTCAGTGATATTTTGCTTTTGAATGTGAGCGTATTTATCTTGGAACTTTGTCTATGGATATTCCAATAGGTCTGGTTTAAGTTTGTCTTCCTCCATAAATGATTAGCTCCTGCCAATTGTCTGAGGACACTGCCATCCATTAAATTAATTTCTTAGACTGAGGCTTTTTTTGGACCGTATATAACGTGTCAATTTGCTCCATCTCGCTCCCCAACAACATCAAACCAAAGCAAAACCTTATTTGTGGTTACATAGCCTAAAGGAATTTTCCCTCCGCCTTCCAGCATCCAGGAGACAAGAAGGTTCCCTTCTGCGTGATGTGAGGGTGGCTGCTCTCTGGAGTTGCAGCTTTATAGACAAAGCCTTGTTAGCCTTCTCACTTTCGGAGGCCTCTGAGTTTTATCCTGTATCCTGCTCAGTGATGAAAAAAGAAAGTAGCACGTGAGACTTTGCTGAGGAACAGATATACAGAAAGTCTCAAAGTGTCTCTCCATAAGGCACTGATTCGTTACAAAGGGAGAAACAGGAACTCTACAGGGAAGAGTGGTGGATGCCATCTCAACTAAGCAATCAGAGTCACCGCCACTACTGATGACACAGCGATCCGTCATGTGCCTCCTGATGTGTGTCGTATTTCTGCCAAAGAAGCCTAATCTGCATTTTTGTGTTAAAGTGAAGATGATTATGCACAGGATTGTTAAAAATGATTTTGGAGGTTTTCGCCTCATAAAATTTTAAGGTTGTAAAGTTGACATTCTGCTTTTAATTCACCCTTATAAGTTGTAAATGTTTTGCAAATATGCTTTTTCTTGAAAGATTTATTTCTTAGTAGGTTATCATAGATAAGTCCATTCTCCAAAGGTTACTTTGTTTAATGTTATAATACTAGTACACTAAATAATCTATAATGATTAGACTCTTGATATAATTTAATCTTTAGTTTACATATTTATAAACATTTTTGACTCAAATTATATAAAAGTTTTTCCTTAACTTATCTTGAGGATGTGCCCTCTCTTAATATTCTCATTAGCTGTCAATTGAGTTCCTCATTTAACTATTTTAAAGTTCTTTATAATAGCTTGTATTCATAAATCAAGTGCTTTTACTCTTATAATAAAAATATACACTTATATATCTACACACAGTACACTTAAAAAATTTCAATCCTGGTTAAAATACTTACCAATATTTGAAAGTAATTGGATATTAATAATATCTGAATCTAAAACCCATTGGTAGCATCTACTAAAGCTAAACATTACACACTGCCTGAAACCAAAAATAAGGGCTTATGTGCTCGAAAGTATGTGTTCATAGGAGGTTTAGTCATAAAACCCCCAAACTGTGTAGTGGCTATCAATAGCAGAATGGATAGATCAATTATAATATACTTGCACAACAGAGCATGGAAAAAAATAAGCTATTGCTATATGCACCAACACAGACTTACTGGCAAGTGAAAGAAGTCAGACACGAAAGACTAAAAATTGTATGAGCCATTTGTGTGAAAGTCAAGAGTAACAAAAACCAACCTATAGTGACAGATGTCAGAATAATGGTTACTTTTGGGGTTTATTGTGTGAAAGAAGATGGATATATCCTTCTGGGATGTTGAAAATATTCCCTATATTGATTTGCATATGGGTAAAAAAAGATCAATACATATCTTAAAAATTATTAAGCCATGCAATTAAGATCTATGTACTTTATTGTATGTAAACTATACCATACCTCAATTAAAAAGTTTTTAAAAATCTGAATGTCTTTTTTATTACTAATGCTACTATGTAGATTAGGTTTTACTCTGAATTATCACATTTTATTGATCACACATGAATTCAAGGGACGATGATAGGTGTTCAGCTATTCATTCTTCTAAAGCTTCAAGATAAAATTAAATGTTGGATTTTGGCCAAATGCTAAGACGTTAGCATAAGAACAGTCAAACAAAGCTATGAGAAAGAATAGGAAGATCAGAGAAAGATGTATGCATATGTGGGAACTCAAAGTAACATAAAAAAATACCATAAATCACTGGGGGAAAAATTATTTGGTAATTGTGTTGAGGAAACTGGCAGAAACAGAAGAAAACAAAAACTGATCCCTACCTCACATCACTTACAAAGGTGAACTCAATATGGATTGCGGAGTGAACTGTGCATGGTGAAAGTGTAAATAGTTAATAAAAGAAAAGGTTAACAGCATTTTGTGACCTAGAGATGAGAAGGGATTTCTTAAACAAACCTCAAAAGTATAATTATAGGACAATAAAAAAGGATGGATTTGCTCACATCAAAATTAAGGATAAAGTTAACAGCTTGGAGGAAGTTATTTACAATATCTGAAATTGACAGAAGACCAATATCTATACATACGAGGAATGTCTATAAATTGACAAGGAAGAAAAATACAGGAACAGTAGAATAGTATGCATTTGTGAAAACATACAAAATAAAAAGATACACATTGAACACACTGGAATGGCTGGTCATTTATGCAAGTGAGGGCTGGGGATTGGGGGGTAGTCCCACCACCTGGAATGTAAATTTTTAGTTAACCCCCAATTTTCAGAACATGTCTCTGCATCCCCTTCTTCTGTGTTAAGTGCCCAAAGAACAGCCTCCCTGATTCACTTTCCCTAGGACGTGAGCCTCATTTTTCCTTCCCAGGACTTTGATGAATCTCACTCTCTGGCCACATTCCTCAATCCTACTTTCTAAGGCACTTGGAGTCCCCATCCTGACCTTTCAGATTTCTGACATGGGACTCCGCTTGCTGTTTGTTGGCATCATTCTCTGGGCATTTAAGGCTCAGTTTTCCCTGCTGCTCGGTCATCCTCCTTCTGCCAAACTTGTGGGCATAGCATGTCCACTGACATCTTCCATTCTCTTTGACTTCCTTTCCATACTGAAAAAAGCATTTTGTTACTGTGATTTTCCTGGAGTTTTAGGAGGGAGCAGGGATTATAAATTAATCTGTTGGGTTTCAGTGCAGTGCAGGCTAGAAACTCATCCTTTGGAAGAATATTTTCGATTCCTGCTTTTCGGGGCATACAGGATTCCCAAAAGTGCTCTCTAACTTTCCAACATTAAATTATGAAATCTTAACTAAGAGCATCGTAATATCAAGTCATGTGTGGAGAACTGCAGCTTAATTTCTCTTTAGTTTTTTGAGTTTTGACAAAGCAAGTGAGAGACGCTGAGAGCTTGGATGCAGACCGCGGTGAGTGCGGAATGGAGAGAGGGCGCGAGCGCGACTGAGCAGGCGGAAATCACAGAACGAGTGGCAGAGGGTGACTCCAGACAGCTCGCAGACCTCCATGTGTAGAAAAAGACATCAGAGGAGGAGGAACTGATAAGAGTGTTTTAAAAGGTAGTTTTGTTACTGTTCAAGAGTGGTTAGGTCAACAGTTCAAGAAGAGAATTTTCTACTCCTAGATCCCAAGAGGTGGGAGGATGCCACACCAGGGAGGCCACCTGGAGAAGGACCAGGTCGGTCAGGAAGCAGGAGGATGGAGTGGGGAACTGTGGACGACAGCCTTTATTGTGGTTTCCTTTTTCTTTTTCTTCCAGGCAGGGACTCTCTCTGTTGCCCAGGCTTGAGTGTAGTGGTGTCATCATAGCTCACAGCAACCTCAAACTCCTGGGCTCAAGCGATCCTCCTGCCTCAACCTCTGGAGTTCCTGGGACTATAGGCATGCGCCACCATGCCCAGCTAAGTTTTTTTAAAAATTTTTGTAGAGATGGGGGTCTCACTATTTTGCCCAGGTTGATCTTGAACTTCTGAGCTCAAGCAATCCTCCTGTCTTGGCCTCCCAGAGTGCTAGGATTACAGATGTGAGCCACTGCACCTGGCCCTTTATTGTGGTTTTCAAGGGAAGGAACAGGTGTGGCAGAGTAAGCAGGTTTAGGATTGGCTGGATTGAATCATTTCAGTGGGCTCTGGGGCATAGGGCTGTCTCTAGTTGCCTTGTGGATGGCCCTGGGATGACTGGGGCTGGGCGATAGTGGCCCTGAGTAAGAGCCTGAGAGAGGAGGTTTGGGGGGGGGGGGTGTGGATTGATTGGTTTGTATTTGGAAGGTGTGCTCCAGGGCGAGTTGTTGGTTAAAACATTGAGTTAAAACATTGCCATGTGAGTTGTATTTAACTCAGGCTAGTTTTGAGCCCTGGACCTCAAAAAGCAAAACCCTGCAGTTGGTTCCTGAAAATCCTACTTGTTGCTGTAAGAACAGCAATAAGAATAAGAATTGTTACAATTAATATTGACAATTTAATTCTAAAAACGTGGATTGTGTTGCATATAACTCATGCACAGAAAACTATAAAAAATAACAAATTAGAAATGGTAGTTTTGTTTTAATAAAACACTGCGAGCCCAGGGAAAAAATTTTTTTCTAGTGTGGCAGTCAATGTGTTAATTCTAGGATTTAGCTGACCCTGGGAGAGGCAATGCCTCCAGGGTTAGCCAGACCCCAAGATGTCAAAGCATGAAAGTACAGAAAGTAAAAAGACATGATTAATACAGAGGGGAGGGCATGAGCCCACATGCATGTGCAGAGTTCCGCTGTCTGTGAGCCTCCAAGAGGAGATGTCTATAGCATCAGCTTGGCAGAGAGGTGTATTCTGCAGACTTAAATTTGGGGATCAATTTAGAAGAGGTAGTGACAATCACGGGTTTGCATAAGATTACTGATGGAGAGGGTGTGGCAGGGGAGAGCACAGGTGCCAGTGTTTCAGGAGCAAAAGTGGAAAGGAGATCTCAGAAAGGAGACAGAGGAGAGGAAGCACGTGAGGGCCCTGCGGCCAATAGCTGTGGCGACCACACACGTGAGGCAGGCGCTCCGGCAACCCTCTCTTCCTGCAGGAGAAAATGGCAGAGGGAAGAAAAGGCAGGAGAGTAAGTAGGATATTTCTGTCATGGCTCAAACCTCAAAAGTGCCACCTTTTAATGGTCCTCGTGCCTTTATTGCTCACTGCATTTCCCTGGGAGCCCGCCACTGCCTTCTACTGTTTTTGCAATGGAGGTGAAGTCCGCATAAATATTGCCATCTTTACCATTTTTAAGCTTATAGTTTAGTAGCGTCTTCTCCAGAATTTCTTCATCTTGCAGAACTGAAGCTCTATACCCACCGAAACTCTATTCCAATTGTCCCCCGGCCCCTCCAGCCTGCAGCAGCCATGGTTCTACTTCTGCTTTTAAGAGTTCAGCTTCTTTAGAGATCTCATGAGCGGGATCACACAGTATTGTCTTTTTCTGCCTATCCTACTGCACTCAGTGCCCTCAGGGATCCCGTGTCAGAATTTCACCCTTTTCATAGGCTGAATAACCTTCCATTGTGTGGAGATAGGACACGCCCTGCGTTCATTCATTCGTCCGCAGATGCTGCTCTCGCCTTTCGGCGATTGTCGATGACGCTGCTGCGAACCTGGGTGTGCAAGTGTTTCCCCAGGACCCGCTTTCAGGTCTCCTGGTCAAGTGCTCAGAAGCGGCATCGCGGGCCGTGTGGAAGTTCTGCGTTTACCTTTTTTAGGATCCTCCATGCTGTTTCTTCCTGCCCTTCTACCGTTACGAAATAGTTTGGCCAGAGAAGACATTTCAGATTCTAAGAACTGTTAAAAGACAGAATTGGAATAAATCTAGCCTTGCAGATCTTAATTGGCTTGAATCGCAATTCTAGAATCGGGCGGCAGTTTGGACCAGAAATGGTTCGGAAAGCGGCACCGCACCCTAAGTGGGGATGCTATTCACAGCTGGAGAAAAGGAAGTCACCTACGGAAAAGGACGTGAGTCACAGAAACCGCTCGAGCGGTTGCTCACATCGCTCGCGGCGCGAGTTTGTCCGTGCGGAGCGCGAACGGCTGGCCTGTCGCCGGGCTCTCCTGCCCGCCTGCGGGAGCCCGCGTGGCTCTGGCAGACACGTTTGTCCAGAGACCTCCCTTTGCGGCCGTCGCCAAGCTGACATCTTAGGTTTGCTAAGGGAGGCCTGAATTGAAACTGAATTTGGTAGTAGGCGATAAAAAGAGCTGCATTGTTCAACCTAGGACGGGCAGAAAATTGTACGCTTGTTGATTGACTGATTGATTTGTGTGTGTGCTTTTCCCCTGAGGAACACGGGGATCAGAACCTGGGGTCGCAGACTAAAGTTCGTGTTTCCGAAGTAATGACGTGTTTCCGTCCCCTGCCTTCTTTAAAGGCATATCTAATACTAGATGTTCTTGTTTGTTATGTATACGACATATCTGGGAAAATGCATGAAGAGTATTATCACTGGCTACTTTTGGGGAATGGAAATGGTGAGAGAGAAACTTTTACCTTTTTCTTTGCACCCTCTGTACTGCCTGAATTCATGACAATGTATTTATTTTGTAATAAATGAAAACAAGAATGCCCAATATTCAATTTTAAGGTGCTAGGGTTCTCTAGCAGTCAATCCGTCCATCTCCTCCAAATTTTAGTAAGGCCACTAAAAGGCCCGTGTGAATGGGAATTGGGGGTGGGGTGTGGATGGGGGAGGTGTTTGTTTTTCTGCGGCAGTCTAGCTGGGATTGATGTCTACCTGGGTTCGGGGCAGAGCCCAGAGAGTGCATGGGGCGTTAGAGGCAATTCTTCTTTAAAATTTTTATTTTTAGAGACTGGGATCTCACTATGTTTCCCAGGTTGGCCTTGAACTCCTGGGCTTAACCGACCCTCCCTCTTCAGCCTCCTGAGTAGCTGGAACCACAGGTGCATTTTAGGCAATTATTATTATTATTATTATTTTTAGAGGGGCATCTGGACTCTAAGCAGTTCTTGAATTGAACACATTCAGCAGAAGCTAGAGTCTGCAGACCGTGATACCAAGTAAATGTTATGCTTCTGGGCATGTGTAGAATTCTGTCTGACTTAACTTTCCAGCACCTCTGCAAGGTAAATATTACAGCGTCTCCATTTTACAGATGAGGAAACTGAAGCCTGGAGTTCATACAAGTTGCTAAAGACCACACAAGGGGAAAAGAGCAGGCTTGGGACTTAAACCTGCATAGTCCTCACACTTATGACTATGTTATACTCCCACATTCTTTACGATCGTGGTTTAATATTCTTCTCAAAATGCAACATCTGGAGCTGATCCTGCAGTCCTGATATGACTAGGCTGGTATTGAATACAACAATACTATGCCTTCTCTTGACCTGGGCACTCTTATTGATGAATTTGAGATTGCATTACCCACGTGACACATTTGGCCCACGTGGAGTCTATGGTCAAGATAAAAATCACAGATCTTTTCATAAGAACTGATTAGAAGCCACAGGTTATCCACAAAAGGAGAATGAGAATTAATTCCTCAGAGAATTGTAAACAGTGTTGAATGTCAACCTGCAGCCAGGTTTCCTTCGTCTACCCTGCTTTTATTCAGGCAGCCACCCCTTCTCTAGGAAGCCCGTGTGTCCCAAGGGATGCTGACTCCGCTCACAATTCCAGGGGTGGCCTAGTGAGTCTGAAGGCAATCCCAGGCTCTTGACTCATTAATGAATGATTTTGGCCCAGGAGATGGAAGGAGAGATGGGCTGGGTCTTTTGGGAAAGTTCTTCCTCATTTTTCTGGGTGAACTCCTGGAAGTGACCCTTTCTCTCTCTGTCTGGACTTATCGTTCATGGGTGTGAGCCCTGGAACTGCTGTGGGCATGTCACCCCCTACCTGGGATGACACCTACATCAGAGGAGGCCGAGGAGCAAGATTTACAGGGAAATAAAGATAAGGTCGCTAGATTAAGTCAACCTTCAATGCCATTCTACATCTGGACTTCCAGTTATATGAGCCCATCCATTTTTCTCTTGTTTAAACCAGTTTGGGTACTTTTTCTTTCTTTACTTGCAATCGTCATGTCCCAATTAATGTGGGTGTCAAATGATGTAACACACACTTGTTATATATCAGTTTTCTTTCCCTCTCACATTGGGAAGGTAGCATGGTGCTTGGTCGTGTGCATGAATTTCGCATTTCCAGGTGCTCAGATAGTCTGTCTCCTGACTGTATTGCCTCCAAGTCGTGTGACCTTGGGCAGAATTATTACCCTCCAAGCTGCAGTTCTCCTCTGTGAAAATCCAGGGTAATAAAAGTGCCTGTCTCACAGGTTTGCTGAGAGGATTAGTGAAGTCACCCATGTAAAGGGTTTAGCACTTTGTGCCATCTAGTTGCATAATATCTAAAGCACAAGTGTAGCGCCTGGCTCATGAGAAGCACTTGGTACTCAGTAAATTTCAGCTATTTTTATTCTCTTTCCTGGGGTGTGTGTGTGTGTGTGTGTGTGTGTGTGTGTGTGTGTGTGTTGGACCGATGTTAAATACTTCACCTTTATCTCAGTTAAGTTTTGTCGTCTTTATTCACCCCGTCATTCCCAGCTGTAATAATCTCTCTAACTCTTACCATCCAACATGTTGATATTTCTTTCTTTTTTGTGTAATGTCTGCTTATTTATTTTAACAGCTTTGTTAAGACTGTGATATTTCCTCAAGCTTCGGTTCCTCCACAGATCCCCATGTGCATTTCCTCTTGAGCTGAATCTGAGTTGTCAGTGAAAATGTTGGCGCAGCCCCTTGGTCCTGCAAGTACAGCTTTCCTGTGTTTCGACCTAGCTGATTTCAAGCCCCGTATCTTACTTTCCATTGCTCAAGTCAGCTGATTCCCACTTGCAGATTGCACCCTTCCTAGAGTTCGTGGGGGAAGAAAATTAACATTTATTAAGCACCTACTATATGTTAAATTTAGTACTAGGCGCTCACCCTAAGTGTTCTATAAACACAGAAGGAACCTGAAGCTCAAAGAGGTTAAATAACTTGCTAGCAAAAGGCTGATGTCTTTGCAAAAGCCCGTGACTCTCCCACCACCACCAGTGCTGTCTCTGGTTCTAGTCATGCTGTAGCCCCAGGAGGGCCACAGGTGCTGGGGAGCCCAACATCAGGCCGAGTGCAGAGGGCTCTGGGGTACACAAGTCCCCTTGAGGGCAGAGATGCTCTTGCCCTCAGCTGCTGCAGGCTCAGAGCTGGGCGAATCCCCTGACCCTGCCCTCTGCTGAGGGCTGCCACCTTACCAAGGGCAGCCCCAGGCCCCAGGCATGCAGGTCGACTGGTCCATGGGGGGCAGAACAGAGGCAGGTATCTAAAGAGTGACCCTAGCTTCAGACCTGCCAGTGCAACTGCATCCTAGCTCCATGTCTCCCCTGCCAGTCTGTTTCCTTCACTCTCGCAGGGCCCAGAGCCCGCAGCCCTCTGCACGCTGGTCTCCATCTCAGAACCCAGCCACACTGCTCGTCCAGCTCTGTGAGTGTGCCCTGTGTCCAGCTCAGACCTGGGCTCCTCATGCCCTGGTTCTCATCACGGGCTCCTCCACCCTGGGCCCTTCTTCATCTCTCATCTTCAACCCCAGGTGCCTGTGGATGGGCCATCCACCCACCTGTGGCAGCTGTGAATATGGCTCCCAGGCTCCCGATTTGGAGCCTCATTAATTTAACATTCTCCACCAAAGAGTCGAGATGAGTGTGGTGTATGTGTCTCCTGAGCAAGCTGATGCTGGTTTTAGCTGACCGCCTCCTCCTTCCTTAAGTGACCACAATCCGCCTGCTCGTATCAGCAGAGCTAGACTCACCCTCCGCAGTGTTTGCACGCGTCACACGATTCTCTTAGGGCTCAGTGTCTGCATGTTCTTTCTTAATTGGTCTGATGGTCTCAGACTCCACCTCTGCCCCTGTTTGAAAATTAAGACATTTATCCAAGTTCTCCTTGGAAATTTGATCCCCAGAGTGCCGTCCATAATTCCCTGGATATTATTAAATTATAACTTCTAATTCTTCTGGACCTGGAGACTTGAAAACACCAAAAGCAATTAGAAATTGTCACGTGTGACAAACGTATCTTAAGTATCAACTCCTTTGACAAGGTTTATTTACACCTCCCTAGTTTTTAAGACATTTTCCAATAAAGATGATGAAATCTAAATTAAAAGTGAGTAGTTCTTCTGTTATTAAATGTTTAGCTTTGTTATTGAATGTTTTTGTTATTTAAGACTCTGTTATTACGCATTTAGCACCCACTTACTGCATGGGTACCTTCATGTGCTAAGTTCTCTACGGATATGACTTAATTCTAATAATCTCATGAGGTAGAAGTTATGCTCTCTATTACAAAAGATATAAAATGAGCACATTTCTATAGAGAAACAGAAATTTGGGCTCCCCGAGGTTAAGGAGGTTGCCTGTGGTCATGGGGGGGGGGAGCGCAGAGGGAGACTCCAGCCCCTCTCTCGGTCTCTCTCTCTGTCTCTGTCTCTCCTGCTGGTTCCATATCTCTGGAGAACCCTGACTGACACGTCGTCCTTGGCACCATCATCTCGTTTGATGCTTCAGCCTCGAATGCAGATCTCGAGTTTCGTGTTGTGCCATTTTGGAAAATGTTCTTGGATGTTTGCCCTTTTCTTCCATCTTTCATAAACACTCTATTACACTTTGAGATTACTGGTGGGCAATTTATGTGACTACATAATTTTTGATATGTGCCCTTCCATTTATCTATATTTCATATTGATATTGTAAGGACTGTGTTTTGAATCCCTCATTTCTGTCAAACTATTTTCCCAGCTTTAGATAAAAACAGGCACAATTGTGTGTCTGAAGGTTTAGATATGGAGTTGTGCCTATTTTTTATCTAAAGCCAAGAGTGTCCGGGAATTCCCTTGCTCAGTTTTCTGTTCAAGATCTCGTCACTTTTCACCTTTCCAACGAGTTCTTCCTGCACCGTCGAGCTACAGTAACAAGGTTTTAAATTCCTTTCTCTACTGACTGAAGGATATAACTGACTTCAAGGCACATCGAGATTTATAAATTGCATATTTTGTTTGTTTGTTTTGGTCAAATGGGATTCCCAGCAGTTACCATATTCCACTGGTGCCTATCTGTTGGTGGAGAGGGGGCTCGTTTTTTTCCTTTTCCTCTTTACTTGAATCTCCCTGTGTTATAAAATCTCCTCTGTTTCATACTCTGTTCTGTTACTTCTAAGTTGTTTCTAAAAATACTGTGAAGTGCACCCCTTTTCTTAAAAGAAAAAAAGAGATGCATAGAGAAGGAAGGAAGGAAAGGATGAGAGGAAGGAAGAGAGAGAGAAGGACGGGTTATAAAATACACAGGTGGAATAAAAAACTAGGAGCACATTTTGATGCCATGCTGCCTTCAGCTTGTCCAAATGACATATTTGTATTCTACTTCGTGTTAGTTTTCTTCAGGTTTTTAGTGCCTTAAGAGCAAGAACTATTTCTTTTAAGAAACTTTTTCCACTATTAGCATATCTCAGGTAGACTTTATTCCTCAAGCAATATTTCTGGTTGGTAGCATTAAATGACAATGAAAGTAACGCGCCCTCATCCTCAATGATCTTTCTGACACAAAACAAGGTCTCCTTGACCTGCAGACTGAGAATTTGAGGGACATTCCTGATTACCTAGAGCTCAACTTCTGCATGACGGTTTACCAGGGTACTCTTCTTCTTTTCTAATTTTAAAATTTATTTTTAACTTGTATACAACACAATTCCTTCTTCTTGGTGTACACTTCTATGGGTTTTGAATGCATCAGCTTGTACCTATCACCACAGGCAAGATACAGAACAGTGGCATAGCCCACCCCCAAAATTCCTCAATATGGCACTTTTGTGGTCAACCCTTCTCCAACTCCACTCCCTGGTACCTGCTATTCTGTTTTCCAACCATAAGATTGCCTTTTCCAGAATATTGTATAATATACAATACGTAGCATTTTGAGTCTGGCTTCTTTGACTTACCATATGTTTGAGGTTATCCATGCTGTTACATGTATCGACAGTTTACTCCTCTTCCTTGCTGAGCAGGACTTCATTGTATGGAGGTACCATGGTGTGTGCAACCATTCCCTGGTAAAGGGACAGTAGGGCTTCCCAGTTTTGGCTGCGGTGAACAAAACTGCCATAAACATTTGCATGTAAGTTTTATGGGAACATAGGCTTTCATTTCACTTCGGTAAATTCCTGGGAGTGGGATTGCTGGGTATATTAGTTCCCTGGGGTTGTCATAACAAATTACCACAAACTGGATGGCTTCAAACAACAGAAATTTATTCTTCACAACTTTCTAGGCTGGAAGTCCAAAATCCAGGTGTTGGCAAGGCTGGATTGTTCTTCCCTCTTCTAGCTTCTGACAGTTGCCAGCTGCCTTGGCCTGTGGCCGCATCGTTCTAGTCTCTGCCTCTATCCTCACATCGCCTTTTCCCCTGCCTGCCTCCTCCGTGTGACCACATTCCAGGGTGAGGGTTCCACTTTTGACTCCAGGTGACAAAGAAGCACATTTACTCTGAGTACACACAGCTCCTCTCTGATGCTTATTGGTGGGGTTGAGAGTGTCTGGGGAAGCCATGGGTCACTGCAGGCAACATAAAAGTTTCCTTACTACTGTTTCTTGAATCCTGTTCCTTCCTTCTGCATTCACTTTTTTCCTTGGTTGAGTACACTGTGGTTGCAAATCACAGAAATCAATTCTGGTTCAGGTAAGCGGAAGACTTTTTTGTAAGGATGTTGGATGGAAAGTGTGGAGTCTTGGACTTAGAAAAGGTGCAGTAACAAAGGGACCCTGGGAAGCCCAGCAACCTGCTTATGACCCTGTTGCCCCTGGCACATGCTTTGTTACAGGGTCCTTGGCTCCACTGCCCTAGTCAGGAATAATCTCTGCCTCATCGTCTTTTCTTTACCCCTCGAGATTTCAAGTCCTAGAGGATAGTGTTACAGCTCTTTCAGAACTTGTCTAGCAGGTTTTCCAGTCCTCACTGGAAGACACCCCCCCACCCCCAACACACACACAAAATCAAATTAAGTCCTAGGAGGGAACACTTGATAGCCTAAGTCAGGTCATGTGAGTGTTCCTTAGCTGCAAGGGAGTTGGGAAAAAAATTATACCTGTTTGTTCATGTTAGTTGCTCTAGTGGGGGCATCCTATTCCCACCATTTGGTTTTCTCCAAAATAGGAAATGTGCTTAATTTCTGTGTAGCCAAAACAAAATTAAACAAAAATCACAAATGTCTGCTACACATTCAACATACTTCCTTTAGTAATTTTTTTCAGTAGGGCTGACTGTTATTTTTCTACTTCTAGCTCCATAGAGGCTGAATTTGTCTTCTTAATATTTTTAACCTCTATCCCTGCCATGGTTTGGAATAAAGTGGGGGAACATAGAGCTCAAACTCACAGTATTATCTTGACGAGAACTTCTCACACTGCCCGGATTTGGCTACTAGTGCCATCACTCCTAGAGTCCTTGTTTGCTGTCTCAAAATGTCATACCCAAAATTACCTTATAATTTTTAAAAACAAAATTTTTTCCAGGTGTGGTGGCTCATGCCTGTTCTCCAGCACACTGGGAGGTGGGAGGCAGAGGCACAAGGATTGCTTGAGCCCAGGAGTTTGAGACCACCCTGGGAAACATAGCAAGACCTTGTCTATGCAAAAAATAAGAAAAATAAGCTGGGTGTGGTGGCAGATGCCTATAGTTCTAGCTACTCTGGAGGCTTAGGCAGGAGGATCACTTGAGCCCAGGAGTTCAAGACTGCAGTGAGCTATGATCACACCACTGCACTCTAGCCTTGGTGAAAGAGAATACAAAACAAAACCCAAACCCAGATTTTTATAAAGCCAGGCCAATGGCAAAGATATTTTTGACCATACTCAGTTGGCATGTAACTGTGTGATAGCATATAAACCTTGAGCTCCCACTCAGACTCCCTTAACTGCCTCTTTCTCACTTCTTTGGTTGGCACCCACCTGTGCCATGTTGTCCATCCCCTGTTGGACTTTGTTAAAACTTTACACAGAAACAGGTGGTATCTGCCTTTCTGAGTGGCTGCCAATGGGCAGATGTCCCTGCCTAAGTGCTGAGGGAGGTTAGGTGAGTGCTGGCTCTGGGGAAAGCATAGATGCAAGGAAGGCAGGCACAAACATTGCCCTGCTCTCTCTCTGCCATGGCTCTTCTGAGATGCAGTTCCTTTGTGCTGCCCTTCTGGAAAATCAGAAGGGTGTGATGATTGAACACGCTGCTGGGCAACCTGCTGTGTGTCTCGGACACTGAACGAAGAGCAGCAGCTCCTGCAGTGACCCTGTGTCCCTGCGTCTTCTCCCCGTTGGCCTCACTTTTCTTCTTGCTTCACCCTTACAGCCCTGAGCCTCCATTTCCCGAAGTATTAGCACCTTAATCCTTGCCTCAGGCTCTGCTTTTTAGAGGATCTGGAAAAAAACAAACCCCAGCTGCACTACTTTATGTAGAGTGGGTTTTTTGAGGAAAGGGCAAGTACATGTACATCAATTTTCTGAATAAATCTCAAATAGCTCAGAATTTTGGATGTGTTTCTTTGTTAAAGAGACCATGATCTGCTTTTAAAGTTATGAAGAAAATAGCTTTTCTAAATTGTCCTCATATAGTCAATGTCAGCCTCTGTCTCTTTAAATAACTCAGTACAGAGATGAGCCAGAAACAGGAGATGCATTTTAAGCCAACACCTCCCAGCGAGTTTACTCTGGTCCACAGTTGCCGAGTGGCCTGGTGTGAGGCTCACTTCACATGAAACCTGCTCTGGAAATCCAGGGCAGAGGGAGAGAGTTTGCCTTCACGCCTAGTGGAGATTCCAAACAAATTTAATCTTCCAGAATATATGGTTTTGATGTTATCAATTTATAAATTTGTAAACCTGGACAGCAAGGATTTATAAAGCTATGCTTCTGGTACGAAGTTCAGAGGCAGGGAGAAAGCTGGGATTTTGGTCATAGTCAATGGATCGAGGATGATGGAAATGACCATTAAGTGTCTGGAATAGGGACAGGCAGGCCGACGTGGGCACCAGCAACTGGTGGGGGGAGGTGAGGAAAACGTGTGCTTCTCCAATCCCCACCAAGCTCTTACTGGGACGCGAAAGCTGTTTAGCAGATTCACATTGACCAACCCAGAGGCAGATTGAGAATCATCTGTACAATCCTTACGCATTCTCTGAATAATTTTCTCATTCTAGCATTCTAGGATTTCAAGTCTAAACCAAAGCATCGAGGAATAATCGATCTTTAGAAAAATCATTGAACTTTGTTCACAGCAGAATTTATAGGCATTTCATGTCAAAAGACAGTTCTAGCTATTGGAAGCTTCTGTTTCTCTAAACTCCTCTTGCACGTCTAGCTACCGCCACACGGTTTAATTAAAAATCGTGCCAGCTTGTCCTGCTCTCTGTTTTCTTCTTTTGGTATTGTCTTCCTAAGGAGCATATAAATCTCTGTATGGCCGTGACTCTATCTCTATACTTCCTTCGCGTCCTCCAGGGCACGTAACAAGGCTTGGGCACATCGTAGATGCTTAACAACTACTGCATAGGTTGTCGTGAGGATTTCAAAAAGGAAGACATGTAAAGTGCAGGGAGACAGGACCTCGCCTGCAGTGGGTGCTCAGCAGGTGTTGGCTGCTATGAACACATCTAGGACCTTGCTTATTTAACATGAAATCTTGGAAGCGGAGGAGGAACTGCAGGCTGACTGCGGAAGCGGAGGCGGGGGGCGAAGGCGATCGGATGGGGCGGTGGATCCCCGAGAGCAGCAGAGTGAGAGGAGTAGCGAGTCAGGAAGCTGGAGGCCTCCCTACTCCCTGAGATACAATATTGAGGCCAGTTAATAACCCTACAGCAGCCTCTAAGTGTTCAAGGCAGAGGAAGAGTGGAATGTCTCTCACCGTAAGTCAAAAGGTTGAAATGATTAAGCATAGTGAGGAAGGCATGCTGGAAGCTGAGAAAGGCCAAAAGTTAGGCCTCTTGAACCAAACAGTCAGCAAAGGAAAAGTGCTTCAAGGAAATGCAAAGTGCTGCTCCAGTGAACACCTGAGTGATAAAGTGAAACCACCTTGTTCCTGCATGGTCTGGACAGAAGAGCAAAGCAGCCACGGCATCCCCTAAGCCAAAGCCTAATCCAGAGCAAGACCCCAACTCTCTCCAATTCTGTAAGGCTGATAGAGGTGAGGAAGCTGCAGAGGAAAAGTTGGAAGCCAGCAGAGTTTTGTTCACGAGGTTTAAGGAAAGAAACCATCACCGTAACATAAAAGTGTAAGATAAAGCAGCAAGTGCTGATGTAGAAGCTGCTGCAAGTGATCCAGAAGATCTTAGCTAAGACAACCGATGAGGGTGGCCACCCTGAACAACAGATTTTCAATGTATGTGACACAGCCTTATATTAGAAGATGCATCTAGGACGTGTATAGCTAGAGAGGAGAAGTCAATGCCTGGTTTCAAACCTTCAAAGGACAGGCTAATTCTCTTGTTAGGGGCTAATGCAGCTGGTGAATTTAAGTTGAAGCCAATTCTCATTTACTATTTCAAAAATCCTAAGGCCCTTAAGAATTATGCTAAATCTACTCTGCCTGTGCTTTGTAAATGGAAAAATAAAGTCTGGATGACAGCACATCAGTTTACAGCATGCTTTACTGAATATTTTAAGCTCACTGTTGAGACCTTCTGTTTGGACAAAAAGATTCCTTTCAAAACATTACTGCTTTATTGACAATGCTCCTGCTTACTCAAGAGCTCTGATAGAGATGTACAAGAAGATTAATGTTTCCATGACTGCTAACACAACATCCATTCTGCAGCACCTGGATTAAGGAGTAATTCTGACTCCCAAATCTTATTACTTGAGAAATACATTTTGTAAGGTGACAGCTGCCATAAATAGTGACTCCTCTGCTGGATCTGGGCAAAGTAAATTGAAATCCTTCTGTAAAGGGTTTACCATTCTAGATGCCATTAAGAATGTTCATGATTCATCAACATGATGAACATTGGTGAAATGACAACGAAGGATTTAGAATATTTGATCAACTTAGTTGATAAAGCAGTGGTAGGATTTGAAGACTGACTCCGATTTTTTGTTTGTTCGTTTGTTTTTTGAGATAGGGTCTCACTCTGTTGCCCAGGTTGCAGTACAGTGGTATGATCACAGCTCACTGCAACCTCAAACTCCTGAGGTCAAGCGATCCTCCGGCCTCAGCCTCTCGAGTAGCTGGGAATACAGGTGCACACCACCATGCCTGCTAATTTTTCTATTTTTTGTAGAGATGGGGTCTCACCCTTCCTCAGATGGGCCTTGAAATCCTGGCCTCGGGCAATCCTCCAGCCTTAGCCTCTCAAAGTGCTTGGATTACAGGTGTGAGCCACCATGCCAGGCCGTGACTCCAATTTTGAAAGAAGTTCTGTGGGTGAAATGCTACCAAATGGCATCGAATGATATAGAGAAACCTTTCAGGAAAGAAAGAATCGATCTATGGGAAAAATTTCATTGTTGTCTTATTTTTAGAAATTGCCACAACCACCCCAACTTTCTGCAACCACCACCCTGATTAGTTGGCAGCCATCAACATTAATACAACATCCTCTACCAGCAAAAAGATTAGAACTTGAGCTGCAGGATGGTGCCAGGAGTAAAACAAAGCAACTGGAACTAACCCAACAATATGAATGGAAATCTTCCTCAAATTTTAATCCTTTCAATAAATGTTAATGGCTTAAACTGTCCTCTGACGAGAAATAGACTGGCAGAGTGGATTAAAACACAAAAGCCCAGTATCTGCTGTATACAGGAAACACATCTAACCCACAAACATGCCTTCAGGCTGAAGGTCAAGGGATGGAAAACTATCATCCAGGCAAACGGAAGTCAAAAGAAAGCAGGGGTAGCTATACTATTTGCAGACAACATATGTTTTAAAATACCACAAGTAAAAAAGGATAAAGATGGCCACTTTATAATGGTGAAAGGGAAGATCCAACAAGAAGATTTAACTATTCTTAGTATTTATGCACCCAACGTGGGAGCACCTAACTACATAAAGCAAACCTTGTCAGATCTTAATAGCTTGTTAAACAATACTGCCATAGTAGCAGGGGACTTCAACACTCCTCTGAATCAACTGGATAGATCCTCCAAACAGAAAATGAGCAAAGAAGTAATGGACTTAAACAGAGCTCTTGAACAAAAAGATCAGGCAGATCTCTGCACCCAAATAAAGCTGAATTTACATTCTACTCAGCAGCCCATGGAACCTTTTCCAAAATTGACCACCTACTAGCCCGCAAATCAGATCTCAACAAATTCAAAACAATAGAAATTATACCATGTGTCTTCTCTGACCATAGAGGTATAAAACTAGAGTTCAATTCCTATAGAAACTCTCACCGCTTCACAAAGTCTTGGAAACTAAACAATTTATTATTGAAAAACTCTTGGGTCAAGGAGGAAATTCAGAGGGAAATCAAGAGTTTCTTCGAACTAAATGATAACGGAGACACAAGTTACCAAAACCTGTGGGATACAGCAAAAGCATACCTAAGAGGAAAAATAATAGCTATACATGCTCACATCCGAAAGACAAAAAGCTTGGATATTGACATCCTAATGAATAAACTCAAGGAATTGGAAGAAGAAGAGCAAACCAATCCCAATTGTAATAGAAGAAAAGAAATAACAAAGATCAAAGCAGAACTAAATGATATTGAGAACAAAAGAATAATACAGAAGATCAACAAAACCAGAAGCTGGTTTTTCGAAAAGATAAACAAAATCGATAGCCCCCTGGCTAGATTGAAAAGAACTCAAAGGGAAAGGACTCTAATAAACTCAATTAGAAATGAAAAAGGGGAGGTCACAACAGACACCACGGAAATAAAAAACATTATCTTTGATTACTATAAAAAACTGTATGCTCAAAACCTACTTAATGAGGAGGAAATGGACAGATTCCTGGAAACATACAACCTTCCTCAGTTCACCCAGGAGGTAACAGAATTTCTAAACAGACCAATCTCAAGCTCAGAAATTGGAGCAGTAATTAATAACCTCCCAAAACGGAAATGTCCCAGACCTGATGACTACACCTCAGAGTTTTACCAAACATACAAAAAGGAACTCATACCTATTCTACAGAAATTATTCCACAACATTGAGAAGAATGGAACCCTTCCGAATTCATTCCATGAAATGAACATCTCTTTAATTCCAAAACCAGGAAAGGACCCAACAAAAAAAGAAAATTACAGACCAATATCCCTCATAAATATAGATGCAAAAATCCTCAACAAAATTTTAGCTAATAGAATTCAGCAGCACATCAAAAAAAATAATTCATCATGACCAGGTGGGCTTTATTTCAGGGATGCAAGGCTGGTTCAACATTCGCAAATCTATAAATGCAATTCATCTCATAAATAAAAGCAAGAACAAAGACCATATGATTCTCTCAATAGATACAGAAAAAACATTCGACAAAGTCCAACACATCTTTATGATAAAAACTCTTAACAAAATAGGCATTGGCGGCTCATACCTTAAAATTATCAAATCCATTTATTACAAACCGATGGCCAATATCATACTAAATGGGGAAAAACTGAAATCATTTTCTAACCGGAACTAGACAAGGATGCCCACTTTCTCCTCTTCTATTCAACATAGTGCTCAAAGTCCTAGCTATAGCAATCAGGCAAGAGGTGTGTATTAAGGACATCCAAGTGGGTGCAGAAGAGATCAAACTTTCATTCTTTGCCAATGATATGATATTATATTTAGAAAACCACATGGATTCTTCCAAGAGACTCCTAGATTTGATAAGTGAATTTGGTAAAGTCTCAGGTTATAAAATCAATATACACAAATCAGAGGCATTCATATATGCCAAGAACAGTCAAGCTGAATCTCAAATCAAAAATGCAATACCTTTTACTATAGCCCCAAAGCAAATCAAATATCTAGGAATATATTGAACAAAAGAGACAAAAGACTTATACAAGGAGAATTAGGAAACACTAAAAAAAGAAATTGTAGAAGATGTAAAAAGATGGAAAAATCTACCTTGTTCATGGATTGGTAGAATCAATATTGTTAAGATGTCAATATTACCTAAAGTGATCTACAGAGTAAATGCAATCCCCATCAAAGTACTATCTTCATTCTTTACAGACCTAGAGAAAATAACTCTTCACTTTATATGGAACCAGAAAAAGCCAGAGATATCTTAAGCAAAAAGAATAAACTGGGAGGCATCAGTTTGCCAGACTTCAAGTTACCATAAAGCAATAATTATCAAATCAGTCTTTTATGGGCACAAGAATAGAAGCATTGATCTATGGAACAGGACTGAGAGCCCAGAGATGAAACCATCTGCATATGGTAATCTAATCTTTGATAAACCAGACAAAAATATACATTGGGGAAAAGAATTTCTCTTCAATAAATGGTGCTGGGAAAACCGGTCAGCTACATGCAGAAGGATGAAACTGGATCCCTACCTCTCACCTCTCACAAAAATACACTCAAGATGGTTAACAGACCTAAACCTAAGGCA
>CAUYRT010019868.1:0-27184 GCA_963574885.1 Lepilemur ruficaudatus
GAGAATTGGAATTTTACAAAAATTGTGTTTTTACTCTTTGTCAGTGGACTTATTAGAAAACATTGGCTTTTTAATGAATTTTTAGAGCAGCAGTCCTGAGTTTGCATATGAGGGAAACAAAGAAAAATAAAATTGTAACATGGACCTCACAAGAATCTGGATGACACCAATGTTTGAGGAGGCCAATTTACTAACTGATGGTCTACTGCAAGTGAATGATGACAGCAGTTTAAGTGAAATAAATGAGGATAAGGGAGAGAAAAATCTTCAAGTTCTTTATTTCACTGTGAAGTAACGTTAGCAGTGATTACTTTTCCTGGAAATAGAATAGTGTAGCCTACCAAAGCTAGAAAATTCTCAACTATATCAATGCTGCTAAAAGATTGATTAAGATGAAGACTAGTGACTTTGACAGGGAACAGTTTCAATAAACAGTCAACAGGGTGCCCTGCCTGTGGTGGATAAACAGACAACTCTTGAACAAATTTTTGACGGGAAGAGCAATAGAAAAATGAGTGATGAGTGAAGAAGAATGTGGGATTCAAGAGAGTTTTCTTTAATTTTTTTATTTTACAATGGAAGTTTTTAGAGTATTTTGTATGCTATTGGGAATGATCCAGTAGAGAAGAACATGTATATGAAATTTACTTTTGTTTGCATGTCTAAGCGTTAAAACCTTGCTCCATTATCTTTTAAAGATGTATAGTAAGCTAATTATCCTTAGAACTTCTGTTTATGTTGAACTTTCTGGTAAGAGGTTGTTCCTTTAGAATTGATTCAGAAATGGAATATTTTAAAGCAATTGAACATGCAAATATTGACCTAAACATTAAAGTATATACATAGGTTTTTGAAAGTAATGTATTAATAAACATGCAAAAATTAGGCCATAACAAATTTAAAATAGAATATAAACATTTCTTGATAATTGTATATATGACAATACTTTTTGACAGTAGCATCATGAATAGCTATGATTTTGTAAGATTCTCTAAAATATTAGGGGTATCAACTTTATAGTTTAGATTCTGGGGAGAAGGGGATCATTTTGATTATCTTCAATAGAGAAACAAATTATTGACAATCTACCCAAGGTCATTACTTTTGGATTATAATGCTGTAATGTATAAAAACCATGTTTCCTGTACCAGCAGTGTCATGGACATATATTATGTGCTCAGTAGGTGTGTGTTGAATGCATGAATAAACAGTTGAATAGATAAATAAATGCCTGATGATGAATTTCTTTAGAAAAAATAAGTTTTGAGTTATTGAAAGGTTTCCCAAATTACCTGGATATAAAGTCTTTTTGTTTAAAAAAATTGCAAGATTTGGAAATTTTTTTATAATTATAGCCAGAAATGGAATAATTATATGGATTCATCTGCTATCACAGCACTTAAAAACAGTTGAAAATAAATATAACTTTCAGAGCATATTTCACATTTTGGAGCCAGAATTCTTAGGTTTGAATGCTGTGTCTGCTACTGGCCAGCTGTATGTGCTTGTGTAAATTACTTGGCCTTTCTGTGCCTAGTTTCCTCTTTTATAAAACACCTAATAGGTTACCTACCTCGCAGAATTTTAAACTTAGTTTAACACATGTACAGTGCTTCAAATAATGCATGGTAACTTCATATTAAGTTCTTAAAATGCTAACAAGTAACATCATTAAAAAATATTTCCCTCATACATGGTTATAAATAATATAGTCCAAATAAGTTTTAGTGCCAGTGAAAACTGGTCTTTATTGAATATGACAATAACATTAAACCTGGTATATTTCCTTCTATCAAATAATGCAAGTAACATGTTTTCCTTCTGCTTTCACTGTCAGAAAGCTTTATCTAAATTTAATTCTTTGTTATGATATTATTAGTAGTGTTTTCTTTGCCTTTACTCCTGTTCTTTATGTTTACACTCTGCCTTGTAGAAAATTGTTGTATTTTACATTATCTGTTAAATAAAATGGTAAACTTTATGAATAGGAAAAATAAATGGCAAATGCAGAGATTTTATATAATAAACAGTAGTTTTAGATATTCTTTGTATTCTACATATTTACTATTTGCCTGAAAGGAATTATTTGTGTTTTTAGGCCTGCAAAGAAAATATCCAAGGAAAAGAACAAGGTATTGTAAAAAATAAATTATCAAAAATATTCTTGTTAAAAAATATATTATAAAAGATAAAGTGAAAACAATAGAGAATTTTTGTTAAGACATTTGCTTTGAAAAACTGATTAAGAAACAGTAGCCATTGATGAAGATACCCTTTTAACAAAAATCCATTCTTCTAAGAGGTACCTGTGTTTGTGCTCATATGAAAAATGGATAATGATCATTTCTGTACATTTAATCTATGCTGTAAATATTGTGGGGATTTTGAGACAATGTTATTTATTTTGTAGGTGAAAAACCAAGTGCATTCTATGGAGGACCTTGATGACTTAACTTGGTCATCTGAAATAGCCTCAGAGGATTGTGATTTGTCTTCCTTCCATGACAACTCTGTTATGTCGCTCATTAAGCAACATGAAATGCGTTGGAAAGGTAGGACCACTGCATAAGTATAAGGCCTTTTTACGTATCTTGTAGTCACGTATGTGTGCACTGCTTAGCACTGCACTGTAGAGCACTGATGTGTTAGTGATATTCATCTCAGAAATACACTTTATGTTAAAATGAGAACTATTGTGTATTTTACACTATCAGCCAAAGAGCTAGGAGAATTCCACTGTACTTTTCTCAGTGTGAATGGCACCCACGGTGTCTTTGTTGACTCTGCTTCTCTCCTATCCCTTTAACCAAGGTCAGGTTACCATTGTCTCCCACCTGGAATACTAAATACTACAATAACCTTAGCACTGCTTTCCCTGCTACCACTCCTCCCGAAAACCACAGTCTACTCTATATCCACAATGACATGGTTTGAAAAATTTGATCTGATCATGTTATCCCTCTTTGCTTAAAAACCAGCTATGACTTCTCATTGCTATAAGGTTGAAGATTTCAGTCCTCTAGCTTTATTGGGGATCATTTCATCCCTCCCTTTCTTTCTCTGTGTCCCAGCCACTATCCTAGGTGTTTGTTCCTGCAATCAGTAGCTTTGGTGAGGTATAATTGACATATGGTAAACTGCACATATATGTAAAATGTACAGTTTGATAAGTTTTGACATGTGTACACATGTGAAACCACCACCATAATCAAGAGAGTTAACATACCCATCACCCACACCAGTCTCCTTATGCCCCTTTATATTTCTTTAGTAAGAAACTTATGTATTGTTTTCCAAAGTGTTTGTACCATTTTCCATTCTCATTAGCAGTATATGCCAGTTCAGTCGCTCTGTGTCATCATAAACACAGTGTTGATGTTTTTTTAAATTTTTTGTATTGTTACTTATTCAAATGGATGTGTTGTGCGTATAATTGTGGTTTTAATGTGAGTTACCGTAATTACTAATAATGTTGATCATCTTCCCGTGTGCTTATTTACCATCTGTATATCTTCTTGGGTGAACTGTCTTTTAAAATCTTTTTGCATTTAAACAATTATGTTGTTTGTTTTCTTATTTGTTGAGTTTTAATAGTTCTTTGTATATTCTGGATACTGTTTATTAGCTGTGCTTTTTGCAAGAATTTTTTTCCCAGTTTGTGGCCTGACTTTTCATTCTCAAGAATATCTTCTGAGGAACAGAAGCTTCTAATTTTAATGAAGTCCAGTTTATTTGTTTGTTCAATGGGTTTTTGTGTCATATCTAAGAAATTTTTGCTTAGGACAAGGTCTCAAAGAATTTATCTTATGCATTCTTCTAGAAGTTTTTGTTTGTTTTAGTTTTAGGTCTTACATTTAGATCTCTGGTCCATTTTTAGTTCCTTTTTGTATACAAAATGAGGTATGGATTCAAGTTCTTTTTGTGGATAGGGATAGCTTATTGTTCCAGCACCACATATTTAAAAGGCTATCCTCTCTACACTGCATTTTCATTGTGCCTCTGTCAAAAATGAGTTGGCTGTGTATGTGTGGATCTATTTCTGGACTTTATACAGTTCTATTGATTTGCAGATGCTCTTTGAATTAAAATGGCTTTGTGTCCTAATAGAGCCATAATTTAGGTTAAAAAATGTACTTAAACCCCAATAAACTCATCATAAATTTGGAAAATTACAAGTCAAACCATGTTAAGTTAGGGGTCATCTGTATTTGGCTTTCATTATACAGGTTGAGCATCCTTAACTGAAAAACCCAAAGTCTGAAATGCTCCACAATCTAAAACTTTTTGAGTGCCAACATATGCCACAAGGGGAAAATTCCACACACAACCTCATATAGACAGCTTTGTTTCATGCACAAAATTATTGAAAGTATTATATAAAATTGCCTTCAGGTTATGTAAGATGTATATAAAACATAAGTGTATTTTGAGTTTAGACTTAGGTCTTATCCCCAAGATACTCATGTAGATGCAAATATTCCGAAGTGTGAAAAGAATCTCAAGTCTGAAGTACTTCTGGTCCCAAGCATTTTAGAAAATAGTCAACTTGTACCATTATCACGCTGTTTTGCTTACTATAGATTTATAGTAATTCTTGAAATCAGCCCTCTAATTTTGTTCTTTTTTGGGGGTTATATTGGATGTTTAAGAGTCTTTGTATTTCCACATAAATTTTAGAATTGGCCTGTCAATTTAAAAAGAAAAATTAAAAACCCTGCTAATCTGCTGGAAATTAGAGTAGGATTGTGTTGAATCTATAGGTTAATTTCTGGAGAATGGACATCTTAACAATAACGAATCTTTCCACTCCCGAACAAAGTGTCTCTCTCCATTTATTTAGGTTATTAATATATATAATTTTCTCAGTAACATTTTGTAGTTTATAGTGTGTAGGTCTTTCCATATTTTATCAAAATGATCATCTGTGTCATTTTTGGATGAAGTTGTAAATGATACTTTTAAAATTTCAATTGAATTTACATATACATAAATATGTATATACATGAATAATATAAATATATATAAATAATACATATATAATTTACATAATACATAAATAATATAAATATATATAAATAATACATATAAATATAGAGAGAAATACAGTTGGTTTCTGATATGCATATCCACAAGTGCAATTTATTTTTTACACAGTGTCTATCATACCTGTACTTACCTGCTTGAGCTTTATTTGGGGATACAGTTGAGTTATAAACAGCTTGATCCTTTCTGGTCTTGCTTTTCTGACTTGGGCTAATTCTCCTGAGGCAAGACCTTTTTGATTATTCATTGTCTTCTGAATTATTATTATTTTATAGCCTGGCCCATGGGAATGAACACTCTTCCTGGCATTGTGTGACCACCAGGCATGGTTTCCTCCGTTTTTTTTAGATATGTTTCCCTTGTTCCTTGGTAGTTTCCTAGCATGCATGCACTGTTTCATTATTCTTCTATATACTCAAGAGATGATCTCTAAAGATCTCCAGAATTCTTTTCCTGTATTGCTCTCTCCTCTGCTGTTTTCTGTGTAGTGATCTCTGTCTCATTTGGCTTAACCAGACTGTTAGCTTCATGATGGCAACTCAGGGAGTCTGGCAGATTCTATCTCAGTTTTTCCTTCTTGCATCATGGCCTGGAAACTATTTCAAGGCATGGAGCTGGAACATTTGTAAGCTTCCTTCATTTGTTTTTAGTTTTTCAGAAAGTGTTGTCTTTATTTCCCGAAGTCCACAGTCTTGAACATGATTGTTTAGTGCATTTTGTCTGTTTTGTTTTTGGTTGTTTCAGGTAAGAAGGAAAAATCAGTACCTGTTATTTTGTCTTGGCTGGAAGCAGATTGTAATAGAGCTTGAGCACATGCTGTAGCCTGGCTAGAATGTTTTTCTTCCCACTTTTCTTACTTGCTTTCCTCCCCTCCTTCATTTCTCAGTGTAGCCATCTCTTTCTCTGGGAAATCTTCCCTGGGCCGAGTAAACATCAAATTCTCTTATGTCATCATAGAATGCTGTTTTCTTACAATCATCTAGCTTAATTTATAATTGTCACTTTTTTGTCTTTGCCACTACAGTACAAGCTAAACAAGACCATAGGTCTTGTCTGTTTTATTTGCAGAGCTCATTAAGATGTATTCCACATTGTATGCATTTAATATGTATTTGGTTAGTGTATAAATGAGTGAATGTTAAAACATGAAGTTCTTTATATTCAAAAAATACTCATATATTTTATTTATATGTTTTTTCTCCCTGATACAGATTATGTTAGCTTATCTAGAATCCAGAATGAAGTTCTTTCATGTTTAAGATTAACAGAACTTCAAAAAAATCACTGTGAACAACTTACAGTAAAACAGAAAAAATTAGAAAATGTGATTAGTGTCCTTAAAAAGAAGCTATCTGAAGCAGAAAAAATAAAATCACAATTAAAACATCAAAATGTTGAACGGGAAGGAGAACTCGACAGTTTGAGGTAGGACATCCTAGTTTTAAAGAAATATTTGAACTATTTACTTTATACTGAAAATATATAGAAGAATTTTTTAATTGCTGACCTATCTTTTGGGGCTTAACAGGGAAGAGAACTTCTCAGTCTTGTGGAGTGTGAAATTCCGGGAAATGACATAACAAGTTATGAACTGTGAATATGTCTATTGATAATTAAATGCATATTCTTTTAAATTATAATTTTAATGGCTATATAGAAGTCTACCATACAGAAATCTCATTATTTATTTAATAAATTGAATTTTTGTTTTTTAATTAGTTTGTATTGTAATTAATGCTACATGGAATATCTTTTTTATAAATCTTTTTCTAAATAATCTCATTATTTACTTTGAGTAAATTCTTCAACATAAAATTATTTGGTTAAATCATAGGAATATTTTTAAAAAGTTTGTGATCAATATTTCTACATCGTGCTCTAGAAAGTTTATACTAATTTACAATTCAAACAGCAGAGTATGAAATGGCCATTTTTTAACCCGGAAAAAATTTTTTAAAAATTTATACTGTTTTGTTCTTAATATGCAGGGAATAAAGATAAAAATGGGAAGTGATTACTGATTAGGTTATTCAATATCTCTCTCTCCTACATAGAAAAAATGATTTCAAAGTTCTATGTTGAAAAGTAATGTTATTCTTATTGTATAAATATTAGCTCTTGTCTTATTCCAAAAGGGATTTTTAAATTGTTTATAAAATACATAATAATGAACAAGATAATTTTAATCTGTTTCCTAAGAAAGAAGCATAAAAAGTATGGATAACTGATATTAGATTTCTTAGCCTAGTATTGGATTATAGTAATCTATAGATGTATGTTGGTGAAAGACATTACAAGGTGCTCCCTTACACTGCAAGTCATTTTTAGAGATATCTGTACTGTTTCATGAAGATGAAAATTTATTTCTAGTGAATTTGTCAGTTTGTTTATTAACAGTAGCTTCTTTGTAATTGGTTAATTCTAAATGGTCTATCCTAATTGAAGAGTAATTATGGCTATGTAAAAATGGTAATTTTCAACTTGTAACTTTGGTGAATAATTTCTAATATATTTTTCCATAATATTTATCAGAGTGACTAGTAAGAGAAACTTACCCTTTATCAGAGTGTTCATCTGTCTCTACCAATTTCAAGTATTTGTGTGCTTTGAAAAAGGTCGAAGTGGGAAATTGAAAACCTGAGAACTGGAAAAGAAAAAATATTCAGGAACATAGAAGTTTTATTAGGATAATAAACCAACACATAAACTTTCTATTTTCTAACAAAATGAATTTTAAGATAAGTATATTTAACTGCAGATTTACCTTAAAACAAGAAGAAGAGAAAAGAAAAAATGCTGAAATATTATATGAAAAAATGAGAGAAAAGTTCATGAAAAAAGAGCAGTATACAAAAGAAGCAGAAATGAAGCATCAACTTAAACAAACTCCACACGATTCGGAATTGAAAGCTATAAGAAATTATTCAAATCAGGTAAATTGATCTTTGGTAAAAATTTCATATTTCTACCTTTATTTCATCAGTCTTACTTATAATATTCCTTTGATTTAATATACTATATCATTGAAGTTTAAAACAAACCAAAAACATTATCTCATCTTAAAAATCAACTATGACATTTATAGCTAAAATTATTTATTATACATCTCGGCATCTAATGGATACTCAGTATGTTTTCTGAATGAAGAAATGAAGGATAAGTTGAGTATAATCCGTAATATAAATGTTAATTTAGGCATTTTCACTTTAAAAATACAGGCTAAGTTGATTTGAAACTAAACTAGTTTGATGTTCTGTAAAGAAATTTTATTTCACAATATTGTATCTACTTATATTTAAGAACTACTTTTGCCTTTTTGAAAATAATGATATGCTATAACATATACTTAATAATTTGTTGATAAATATTGTATTCATAATCAGATAGTTCAATGTATTTTCCCCTATTTCACACTTATTATCATTTCAAACATTATGAAGAAGAAACAAAAGTTATTTCAATAACAAATAATGTCATGATTTTCTGAGAAGAGGTCTGTAAATTTTTTTCTTATTTACCATTAGTGTTTTGAAATATATGGCTTCTTTTGTGTTTGTGTATTTCTACCAAAGAAGTAATTGTGATTGGGAGAGAAGCCCTAGTGGAAGTCAAGTCAGAAAAACTGGGGAAAATCCTGCAGCTTGCTTATATTGTTAACCTCTCCTTTTCAGAATTGCAATAACTAAATGAGCTCATTGATGTACGTAAAAGTGCTTAGTACAATGCGTAGATTTATCACTTATAACGATAAATGTAATTCTTATAGCTGACTATAAAAATGTTAGGAAAGTAGAATATCTATACAATTTTTTCAGGAAAAAGGAACTTAAAGAACTTTGGGGAATTTTATCTTTCTAAATATATGCAGAGCTAAGGTTTTTATCCACCATGGGGTGGATGTATAGGTTAGATATCAGAGTATGCACTCAATTTTTAATGTAGTGAAAGGTTTTGATCTTTTGTGCCTTTGAATTTGTTATAATTCAAAGAAAGTCTTTTCCAAATTTGAAATTCTTAAAAATTCTCTAGCGGTTTCTTTTTTGCTTTCATGGATTCATTGTCTTCAAATAAATGTTTGAACTTTTGGGAATTTATGCTGTATAACAGAGGTTTCCAACCTCTTTGGCACCAGGGAATGGTTTTATGGAAGACAATTAGTCTACAGACAGGGGCGGGGTTGATGCCAGTGATGCGGGGGAGGGAAGTGGCTGTAAAAACAGATGAAGTTGTCTGCTGCTCACCACCTGCTGTGCGCCCTCCCACCCTGTTCCTAAGTTTTATGGAAGACAATTTTTTCACAGATGAGGGTGGGAGGAACAGCGGCCTGGTCCCTAAGAGGCCGTGGACTCGTACGTACCAGTCCCTGGCTTCTGGGTTGGGGACCACAGCTCTATAAGATTTGAGGGTTTTGATCCAACTTTTGCATAATTGGAGATCCACTGATTGCAATCGTCTCGTTCTGTAAATATTCAGGCTAGTCTTTGATTTTAGAGGAAAACATGATAAATCATTTTATTGCGTGCTGGCTAAAAGTTTCCTTTGTTTTACTTAGATTTCTCATAGTCATGAGAAAGAAAAAGACATGTTGCATGAAAATCACATGTGGCAAGATGAAACAGCCAGGCTAAGACTAGAAATTGACCTAATAAAAAAGGAGAACCAGGAAAAAGAAAAGAAATATCTTGAGGATCTTGAACTTTTACAAGAAAAGATAGATGACTTTCGAAAAGCTTTAAAACAGAAGGAGGAACTATTAACCCAGTATAGTGGAGAGCTCAGTACTCTGAGAACTGAGAGGGACATGCTGGGCTGTAAACTGGAGGAAGAAAAACAAAATAAAGAAAGACTGAGTGCAGAAGTTGAGTCTTACCGCTCTAGACTAACCGCTGCTATTCGTGATCGTGATGAAAGTGAGGCAATAAAGAAAGATGTCGAACTTAATTTCCACAGTGCAGTAGGTGACTGGTATTGCTTACAGAAAAATCTGAATCTTCAAGTAACTTACCTTTGTCAACAACTTTCTGAAGCTGAGAGTAAATCTGATAGCCTCAAAGTTGAACTTGACAGCACAAGACAGGCACTCAAAGAAAAGACTTTGGTTTTACAAACTGTGCAGAGAGACCTAAGCCAAAGCCAGTGTCAAAAGAAGGAAATCGAACAAATGTATGAAAACAAACGAACTGAAATGAATAAACACATTGCAAAGCAGGAAGGTATAAAGGAGAAATTATCCCAATTACAAAATGAAAACGTGTTACTTCGGCAACAACTGAAGGCTGCTCATGACCAAGCTAATATTAGAGAAAAGACAATGACTGGTATCCAAGACCATTTTCACGACATTGTGGTAAAATGTCAGGCTGACAGTAAAAAGCAAAGTCTTCTGTTACAGGAGAAAAATAGAGAGTTGATTAAAGAATGTAATAATTTAAAAGAAAGACAATATGAATGTTTGAAAGAGAAAGCAGAAACTGAAGTAAGTATCAAGAGAGATAAATATGTTTCAAACTTCCTGAAAGAAAATTTAAAGTGATATTTGGTTATGGCTAAATGTTGAGTCTAGTTGAAAATAAAAATATATAGATTATAAATGTATTTACTATATCAACTTAAGAAAGTATCTTGTTAAGTAAGTTAAGAGTTGAGAGATGTTTTTACTTTTAAGTAAAGACATTGTGTGACTTATGAAATCTTAAAGTCATAACATGTAACCAAAATGTTTGTACCCCCATAATATCCTGAAATTAAAAAAAGTATTTAAGTTACAAACTGTTGAATATAGACTAATATTAAAAATACATTCTTATAATCTAAAATAATAATTTTAATGTCTTTATGTTGCCTCACTCGTTTTTAAGACGATGATGAAGCAATAAACAGAAATGGTCATACCCGAAATGAGTATTTTAAAATTAAGATTCAGTTAAATGAGTGACTTTGATAGTTTCAGATTTCCCAGATGGACTAAACTGTGTTGCTATGTCTCATAATACTTCTCCTTCAGTAGCTTTTTATATATTTTAGTTAATGTAAATTTACTTTCATTCATGTCAATTTCTCTCTTAAGTCTGAAAATAGTTTCATCTCAAATTATGTTTTGTTGTGACCACTCAATTATTTAAAGGCAACTACTTTTTTCAAATCATAATTTGGGACAAATGTGGTAGATTTTAGCAAAACCATATTTGATTTACTCATCCCACTGATATTTATAATTTATTTTGAATATTTTTATAAATAATTTGCTCAAAATTTTTGTTTCAAGGCTCAGTGACTCTCGTTTGGATATAAATTTGTCCATGACAAGAATAATTGTAGTTGTAGCTATGTGTGATTTATTAGTTTGGAATAGGAGCCCCATTTTCAGAGTAGTGAGAAGCGGCAGGGTTCACATGTAGTGGGAAAGGAGTGAGTAAGGTAGGAGCTGAGGTCAGGAAGGGAGGTGGAGGCCAGGTTACCTAGGTTCTCAAAGGCCATTAGAATTTTACCTTTACTCTGAGAGAGAATCTGTTGGAAGGATTTGAGCAAGGGATTGAAAATGTGAGAAATTCTGAGGTTGATTTGAAGAGGGAAAACCTTTCACAATGTAGAACTTACTACCACCAGTCCCACCCACATAACCTATTTCTTTTGGAAACTTCAGGAGGTTGTTAAGCATTTTGCATTCATCAGGGGAGGAATGAATTGTGGACAGAATCTGAGTAACAGAATACCAATTTGGCAGGAAGATAACACCTTCTGTGGTGTCCTTAACTGAATTCAGTGATAGACAGGGATATGCACCCATTAGGGAAAGAAGGTGAATCAATGTTTCTGGTGACATTTTTCAAAGTATATATGTTAAATATTATAACACAATTCAATAATAAGGTGATTTATAACATCGGTAACAAAAATATCTTATCAGGCAGTTGTGAGACAACTTCAGCAAGAGCTGGCTGATACCGAACAAAACCTGTGTAGGTCCCAAACTTCTCTAGATGCTATGTCACGTTGTCAAGATGAAGCTGTCCAGGAAACAAAGAAGATAATAAATCACATCACAAGTCAAGTATGTATGAAATTTAACAGGCTAAGAGTTCATCTAGAGCTGGTTCAATAATGTAAAGTCTTTTAGGATACTACTTTCAGTGTACAGCTTTCTTTTGCATTTTCATTATAATTAAATTTGTTACTATTTTATTTATACTGCAATTATTTCTTAAACTCTGCCTTTCACTCTGCCATTTTTCTTATTAATTACATAAGTATTTTCTTACAGTATTTATCTTCAAGAAAGTTGACAGTTATACATCATTCTTCACAGAAGTTGAGAGGCTTGTTTTAGTGATTTCTATATTGCCATGGTGAGGCAAGCCAGATTAAATCAGAGGATAATGTCTGATGGAATGTTCCTTCACTTTTCTGACTGGATACAGGTTCTCTGTATACTTACTTCATGGATTTCAGGTTAACTTGTACAGAAAGGCTATTATACTGTTCTCCAAAATCCAAATGTTTTAGGTTAATTTACAAACTATTTGCAATGTTAGTTTCCTTCATTTTTCTTTCATTTTAATTATATTGTAAAAGCATAGAAATACTCAGGTCATATGTAGTAGGTACATCGAAAACAGAGAATTAAGAAAATTGTGTAGATCCTGCCACTGTATTTTTAGAAACAAATTTATTGAGGTCTCATTCACATACCATGCGGTTCACCCATTTTAACTGTCTCTTAGGGTATTCAAAGAGGTGTGCAACCATCTCCATAATCAATTTCAGAACATTATCATCACCCTGAAAAGAAACCCTATGTCCCTAGCCACCACCTCCACCTCCAATATGTCCTTCCACCTCTCCCAATCCTAGGCAACCACTATCTACTTTTAGTCTCCATAGATTTGCCTGTTGTACACATTAAATATATATGTAGTCATATAATATGTAGTCCTTTATGACTGGCTTCTTTCACATAGCATAATTTTTTCAGGGTTGTAGCATGCATCAGTACTTCATTTCTTTTTATTGTCAGATAATATTTTATTGTATGGCTATACCAGTTACCCATGCATCACTTGATAGACCCTTGTTGTTTCCACTTTGGGGCTATAAGGAATAACACTGCTGTGAACATTCATTCATTAGTTATTGCGTGGACATGTGTTGTTATTTTCCTGCCCCCTGGTGTCATCCTCAGACTTAGTTTGTGGATTTCACCATCTCTGTGATTTATTCATGTTGTCCTTGCTGCCTTTTCAGTTTCTGGTCATCTGGCCTCATTCATTTAGACCTGGCACACATTTTCCCCTTCTTTGTGAAGATTTTTCTGACTGGTCTTACTGTCATTGACCATATACTTCAGCACTTGTCTATCTGTGCAGAATAAGTTAGCCCATAATTTTGCGTTATTTTTTATGAGAGATAATCTTGTCTAATTATGAATTTGCCCAAGGAAGATAATATCTGATATGCATGTCATTTATCTTTGTATAAATTGAAAATGTTTTAGCTTCAGAGTTGTTAGGATAAAATTAAAAATTTTATACCATATCAATAATTTCTTCTTTGAGACATTGACATAATAGTTTTATTCTAAATATGTTTTAAGAAATTAAACATAAAATTGAAACTACTTAATCTAATAGAAGACAATTGTTTAATTAAGTGCTCATGTTCTCACTTTGAAAAAAAAAAAATCTGAATTTGCCTTTCTAAATGATGTAGCCAGAACTGGGATTTATAGATTGATCGCCAGCTTTACCAACTGATAAGTTCTGGCTGTAGCCTTTCTGATCTTCCATGCCACATAACCTCAATGTGCTCCTCAGAGTGCTAGCTAACACAGCCCAACATAAGCAATTGCTGGTAACTAATTGATTGAAGAACGTTGATTTAGCAATAGAGTCCAATGTTTTCAGGTCTTTGGCTTTAGTCTGCCTCTGATGGTCATATGAGTCCCATGCTACTCAATCCAGGAGGTGCTCTGATCATTGCCCACTGAGTACTACAGAGAGAAGTGAGCTATGATATACATTCTCATAAGTGGACAGATGTACTGTTGGCTGGTGGAATTCCCGAGAGTTTTCTGAAGTACTGGGTGTGTATTCTGGACCTCGTGCTCCCCATTTGCTGCCGCTTTTGGTGGGGTGAAGAATGAATCAGAGCAACTGTAGGAGACCATTTCCATCGGCCTGCCTAAAATTTCAAATTTTATTAGAACATTAAATACAACAAAACTAATAGTGCTAATAATAACTATTACATGTCACTCATGATGTGCCTCCTACGCTTCTAAGTCCTTTATGTATATTTTCCAATTTAGTCTTCCCAATATCCCTGTGAGGTAGATACTATTATTCTCTCCATTTTATAGATGAAGAAACTGAGATGCAGAGAGTTAATTTCTCAAGGTCACAACTAGGAATTTGTGAAGCTGGAATTCAGACCCAGGCTTTATAGCTGCTGTGTAGATGCTGCCTCTCAAACTATTGCATGAAACATCTGGTTGTCACCTAAAGCATCTTGTTAATTTCTATCTTCACTGGCATAGCCTGGGTCATTCACATCTGTAAATATGTAAAATGATAGTTGCTGGTGTGGAGGAGATGGGGGCTCAGTACAGCCCAGTAGCAAGTTGGAGCATGGAGGGCACAAGTGAGGGTGCCCAGGCACCCCCCCAACCACAAGCCACCACCTTCCCCTCCTCTCCCTGAAGGCCCAACAGCCCCGTGACTGCACCCATGCCCAAGGTGGTCAGAAGGAGCCCCGGGCCAACCACCTGGGTGAGGACGTGTCAGAGAAAGAGCAGCAAGAAGCTATTGCTCATATTTATGAGGTACAAGATGAAATGGATGGGTGAACTGAAGAAGACAGGGCGGAGGTTTGTGACAGAGATGTAACAAACTCCACCAACAACCGTTTTTTCAGAAGAGGTCAGAATTGATCGCCAACATCCCAGATTTGGGGGTAACAGCATTTGTCGACTATCCACAAGTGTGTGCACTGCCTGGGGAGGTAGAAGAGGCCCTGCATTATATTTAACCACACTTGTGACGTCATTTGAAGATATGAAATCAGGTTACAGAATACATATTTATTTTGATGAAAATCCTTACTTAAAAGAAAGATTTCACCAAAGAATTTCATCTGAGTGAGAGTGGTGATCCACCTTCAAACTCCACAGAAATCAAACAGAAATCAGAAATGATTTGAGGAAACAGTTAAGTCAAACACAGAACAAGGCCAGTAGGAGGAGGCAGCGTGAGGAAGCAGAGAGCTGCTGTACCTGGTTACTGGCTGTTCTGGTGCAGCCGATGACTTAGGAGAGGTCAGCAAAGGGGATATTTGGCCAGATCCGTTTCAGGACCACTTTGCTCCCAATACACATGATGATGAAGGGGAATGAGAAGAAGATGATGATGATGGTGAAGGCATGGAAGATATTGATGAAGAACGGGATGAAGGTGAAGATGAGGGTTAGGGGAGGAAGGAGAGGAGGATGAAGAAGATAGCTAACAGGACACAGGTAGCTTCCAACTTCCCTTTTTAAAATTTTTCTCCAGTCTTGGGAGCAAGTTGAAGTGTTGTTGTTTTTTTTTTTGTTTGTTTGTTTGTTTTTGGCCCTGTTGTGCTCAGTCGCCCTGTTCTGGAGGTCTGTTCTTGGTTCTCAACTTATTTTGGGAGAAAACATCTGGAGCAGAACACAATGGGAAAAGAATCCCTACCCCTGCTTGTTCCACATTCATTTTTATCCCTTGTGTCAACAAAAACTGGATGAAATAACCACCACTGTGCCCTGTGGGAAAAAAATAAAAACATGCTCCCCTTGCACTGCCGGAAGCTGGAGGATGCTGGGCTCCTGTGTAGCAGTACAGAAAAACTCTAGCTTTCTTTCTTCTTTTCCCTTCATGTTGGACTCAGAAAGTACATCATGTCTCTATGTGAATATGGACAATTAGCATTGTATCTGTCTACTTTCTCTTGGTTTAAAAAGAAAGGAGAAAAACTTTTAAAAAATGGGTGTATATATGGTCAGCAAAGCATGGGTTTGACATGGTTGGGTGGGTTAAATGGGAATTTTAACAAGAGAGCCTCTCCTTTATCATGTTTAATTGTGATGTTTAGCCGTCATCCTTACAGGTAAAGATGACACGTTTAAAATAAATTCTCTCCTAGGGATGACTTGAGCCCTGACACTGGTGGGAAAATCAGCAGAACCATAGAATCTCACTTGGGGTTGACATTTTCTATTGTACTTTTCTTCCTCTTTATCTTTAAATTTTCTTTTTCTTTTCCTTGAAAAATAAATATGATGGTCAGTTTTATATGTTACAAGTGGACGTGTTGGTTTGATACAATAAAACTAAATGCATACACAAAAAATGAAATAAAATTATAGTTGATGTGGTGGTGCTTGGAATTCAAAAGTATGAATGGTCTCCATAAGTAATTTCCTATCTTTCCCATTTAACCAGTTTTTTTTTTTAGATTTGAGTATTTATCTGATAAAATATAATTTAAATACAAGAATAATGTTGTATTTTCATTGAAGAGTAGAGCTAGGTAATCTTTTCTGTAAAGGGCCAGATAGTATATTAAAATATACTATGGCTTTGTGAGCCATAAGATCCCAGTTGCAACAACTCAATTCTGCCATTACAGCACAAAAGTAGCCATAAACAGCATGTAAAATGAAGGGGTGTGGCTGTGTTCCAATACAATTTAGCTACAAAAAACAGGCGGTAGGCAGATTGTACTAGATTATTATTATTTTTTAATAAAAAAGTGTGATAGCCCAGAAATTATATTTTTATACATACTACATTTTGTTTATCCGTTCATCCATCGACGGAAATTTGGGCCATTTCCAAATGTAAAGTTTTTCCTCTATTCTTTGTTTTAGTTGGAAGAAGCCCAAGATCAACTAAAACAGACTAGAAGACATGCTGAGAAGATGGAAGATGACATGAAAAAGTATGATTTAAAGCAGTACAAAAAATAACTTGAGTATTATAAAGCAAATAAGCAGGGTAGTATAAGAATTTGATCAGTTATGGTAATAAATATATCTACGTGAAGCCAAAAGCTCAACTTTAAGCTATTTTGAAATGCATACCTTTTGTACATTATTTCTAAATTTTTCACGTTATCCACAAAACTCAACTAGGAAAAATGATGAAGTTGTCAAATTATCTACTTTTCAAATTGTTAAGAATTAATGTAGTTATAACTTCAGAAATTACATGGTATTTAAAAAAATTATCTGTGAGATTAATTATTTTAAAATATTCCTTTTAGGCTCAAAATAAAAAATTCAAAGTTAAAAGTCATAATCAGAGAGCAAGTCGACAAACTTAAGCAGCATAAGACAAACCTGTAAATTGCAAGACTGGTAAGTCAATCTCTTACTTTCTGTCATACTGAGAAGGAATTTTATTTTTGTAGAAGTACAGAATGCTTGCAACCCTACCAAAATGCTTGCAACCACAAGTGTTTCAGATTTTAGAGTATTTCTATGTATATAATGAAATATCTTGGAGATGAAACACGCGCCTAAATACAAAATTCATTTGTTTCGTATGCACTTCATGCACATAGCCTGAAGGTAATTATATATAATATTTATTATTTTTTATTTTTTTATTTTTTGAGTGTGTTTTCACTGCAGTGAACAGTTTGAGTATTTTATCACTTGTCACATGAGCTCATATGTGAAATTTTCCAGTTGTGGTGTCATGTCCATACTCAAGAACTTTCAGATTTTGGAGCATTTTGGATTTCAAGTTTTCAGATTAGGGATTTTCACCTGTCATATAGATGCTTCTTGACCTAAAATGGGGTTATATACTCATAAACCCACTGTAAGTTGAAGATAATCATGAGATGAAAATGCCTATAATACACCTAACCTACTGAACATCATAGCTTGGCCCAACCTACCTCAAACACGCTCAGAACACTTACCTTAGACTAAAGTTGAGTAAAATCATCTAAGAGAAAGTCTATCTTACAATAAAATATTGAATATCTTATATACCACATGTCACTAGCCTGGGAAAAGATCAAAACTCACACTTCAAAGTATGTTAAAATTGGTATGGTTTCATACCATTGTAAAGTAAAATAATTTTAAGTTGAACCATCTTAATTATGTCAAATTATGTCAATGGTTTCACACTATTGTGAGGTTGAAAAATTGTAAGTTAGACCATCGTAAGTTGGGGATTATCTACATGTAAGAATATTTTAGATAATATGAAAAGTCTCCTGGATATAGGCCAGGGGCAGTGTCTCATGCCTGTAATCCTAGCACTCTGGGAGGCTGAGGCGGGAGGATCGCTCAAGGTCAGCAGTTCGAAACCAGCCTGAGCAAGAGTGAGATCCCGTCTCTACTAGAAATAGAAATGAATCGGCCAACTAAAAATATATAGAAAAAATTAGCCAGCCATGGTGGCGCATGCCTTTAGTCCCAGCTACTTGGAAGGCTGAGGCAGAAGGATCGCTTGAGCCCAGGAGTTTGAGGTTGCTGTGAGCTAGGCTGACACCACGGCACTCTAGCCTGGGCAACAGAGCGAGACTCTGTTTCCAAAAAAAAAAAACAAAGTCTCCTTGATATAAATATTTATTGTGTTCAAATTGATAATACTTGCTACTAGCAGTGCAAGTCCTCTTGACTTTATAGAAAATATTGACTGAATTCCTAAAATTACTGATTTATGTAGTAAGATTTTAAAACATAGATTGTGATAGCCTAAAAACAGTATTTATAAATACCACATTTTCTTTACCCATTCCTCCATTGATGGATATTTGGGTTATTTCTACATTTTGGCTACTAGACATAATCCTGCTGTGGACATTGGTGTACACAATTGCCTGAGTCCCTGCAAATATTTTATCATATCTTTTAAAATTCTAACAAGACATTGTAATGATACTAGAAATTTGAATTTCTCCTATAATCTAAACCCTTCAGTGAAATTTGGAGAATGCATTGCTTTTAATGTTGTAATCTGTATTCCCCATCAAGAATAGATGCTAGGTCATTATACAAGCATTTTTCCTCCAAAACAATGTGTTTTTATCACTGGGCTTTAATACGGAAAAGAGATGTCAGTGAAAAAGTAGAAACAGCTGCTCCAAAAGGGCATTACAGAGTAGCATAGTGCTCCTAGCACTGCAGGTTCAGAAACTAATTTTTCCATCAACCTGTGTTCATTAGCCTTTTAAAAACTTAAAACTCCAATCTCAGAAAACATTGATGTATATTACAAGATAGCAGTTTATTGATGTACAGGGAAAACTATGTAACAGTTTACCAAGCAGAACAGGATTCTCCTGTCATCATGCTTTCCTTGATAGGGCTGAAGATCAGAAGATTGCATTGTGAATACTAAACTGGAGCAATGAGGAAAATACTACTCACCAGTTAGTTTCTTTAAGTCACAATAGGAAGATTCATACAGCTCTATTATAGAGACTACCTATCAGGGAAACTAGAGCATTCTTCTTCTTCTTTTTTTTTTTTTTTTGAGTGATTGAATCTAAGAATTATTTAGTCATTTAAATACACGTTCAATTAAAATGAACTTAGTTTTCCTTCTAACATGTATTTTCATTTTCCTGAATGCAGATGATATGATGTCTATGATTTTCTTCAAAACAATCCAGTATGGGTTATGTGGGGAGTGGGTGGGGTATGGAGGAGATAAGATTGTTGATGAATACATGAAAATGTATTATACCATTCTCTTCCTATTGTATCAGTGTATTTTCATAATATGTCATTATGGTATGAAACTGTATGTTTTCTCGTGTATTTTAATGTTTTTTCTTTTTGACTGGCCTTTCTCATGGGCAAGGAAATGTTGAAAAATTATTTTTTTCTAGGCTTCATATAAATTAGTCCCATTTTATTAGCATAGTTTTCATATAAGTGACATGACACCATATTAATAAGCAGTATCTTGTGAAGTCTTGTGAAGGAGAGTGCCAGGAGAGATCCCCTTACACGTGTATCGTACAGGAATATATTAAGACATCAAAAAAAGAAAAAATTTTAAAAATACTCAAACTCTATTAAGCTTAGTCAAAAATAATGAGGGACTATCTATAGATTTCCATAGAAATGAGTTAGGAATATGGCATAGGTATATTTACCACTTTCAAGTGTTTCCTGTGAATCAAAAATTTCTTAAGAAACAGCTTTCAACCAACTGAATCCAATAGCCCTTAACTTCTCCAGAAAGTTCTCATCTCATGAATTCCAAAGCCAGAAATTGCCCTGGCTAAGATATTTGATGGACACAATATTGAGGTGAAAAATCTGGATTGGGAAGGCGAGAGAGCTCTAGCTGACACAAGCCTCCAGATGATACAGTTGAGCGTGCATCTGAAAGAGACTTTACAGCAAGACTTCCGTAAGGCCTGACTCCATTTGAAAGGAAGTTGTTGACAAGAAAACAAAGGCAAACAATCCATAATCTGACCCTTGTGGAAAAGTTGTGCATTATAGAAGAAAAAAAGACAAAATATCCTGGGCAACATCCTAGGGGAGAGGGTGCCCCCGAGATTAGAAAATAACACTACACTCAAAGTAACACCAATAGGAATCAACGTGAAATGTAGAGGAGTAGCTGTAGCTGTCTGCACGAGTAATCCACGCCAAAGAAAGGTCGCTGAGCATGTGGTTGAAAATACTGTTGTTGAGAAGTGGACTAGAAGGAGGAGCCCTCAGTAAAGAGCTCAGGGCTGGAAACATAGATTTAGGAATCTAATCCTTGAGATTTAAGGAGCTCTGAGAGAACTTAAAAAGGGCAATGGCAAGGGACAGGACTAAACATCAGAGGTGCTGCATTTAGGAAGGAAGTGGGGTCACAGGAACAGAGGGGAAGGTGGAGTCGGCACTAGCAGTTGGTACTAAAAAGTAAAGCAGATTAAAGGCTATTGCAAGTATTGGATTGAAAATCAGATTGTAGTTTGAAAGAAGACAGTAAGTGATGGCAAACTAGATCTCTGGATGAGACATGTACTAAAGAATATTAGGGTTCACATAATCACAACCCTTTTGAAGGCTGAGGCAGGAGGATCACTTGAGGCCATGAGTTCAAGACTGGCCTGGGCAACATAGGAGACCCTGTGTCTGCAAAAAAATTAAAAAACATAGCCTGGCATTCTGGCACATACCTATAGTCCCAGCCCTTTTGAAGCTGAGGCAGGGAGATCACTTGAGCCTAGGAATCCAAGGCTGCAGTGAGCTGTGATGGTGCCACTGCACTCCAGCTAGGTGACAGAGTATGACCCCTTCTCAAAAAAAAAAAAAAAAAAAAAAAATAGAATATTACGGTCCAATGGAAGGGAGAAAAAGGGTAATAGAAAAGACACAAGAATCAGGTGAAAGTTACGTTTTTATTATAGAGAAATCTTAAAATGTATTTTGTTTTGTAGCTTGCCAAAGGGAAGGTGGCATCTCTTTCTCCTTTTAAATACTTCAGTTTCCATCACCATTAAAACTAATTGATTTTTCAGATTAATGACTATCACTAGAGAATCATTTGTTTATTAGGACCATTTAGCATAAAACAAGACTATTAGGCAAAGAAAAAAATTGTGATTTAGAAATTAGACAACACTCTTGAATTGTTCTTAAGCTACATTGTTTAATTTTTAAATTTTAAATTGATTCTGCTCTTTGAATTATCAGATCACATAAGTACTAACATAAGAAGATTCAATTTCTTTTATAATTGGGATTTAATTCTGAATTAAATTAATAATTTAGTTGATATTGATAAATATTTTAAGCTTATTTTTTTCACTCATTTAAAATTGCTGTCTGAATCACTGACTCAAAACTAAAGGAAACAAATGTACAATAACTATTAAGATTATGATTATTTTAAAAATGTATCCTTTTAAATTGTTCTAGATACAAACATTATGTCACGAAGACTTAGAGCATACTGGTACCACAGAAACTCTGACACAACTCAGTAGTTCACATTCTGAATCTGAGCTCTCCACAACAGAAACTTCTCAAAAAGATAAAACAATATTTGGAAAATATGTGCAACTGTATCTAAAAGAGTTAAAAGCTAAAAAACTATTGTCTAATGAACTAAGCGTGTAGGTCAAAACATAGAATCACAGAAAATAAGTTAAGCTCATTAATTTACCTCAAAAGCATAATTTTTAGTGAGACAGGCTTATGAGATTAGTTGGAAATGAAAACTCCCTAGATAATATAGTTTTCAAAATGATGTTAGTGAACGAACTTACCTTTGGAAGTTTGGTTAAGGGACAGTCTATGTCTCACTCATTTTTTTCAGTTTTATATGGCTTTTTTCCCCCTTAATATTCTCGTGTTGTCTTTCCCCTACATATTTTTGAAGGTTTGTAATTTATGTAGTGATAATGTTTTAAATTGCTTGTCAAAGTTACCCTAAGTTATAAATATTAATGAGTTTAACAATTTTTGGAAGATTACAACTTTAACCAAAATAGTCAAGTAGTACTGCTACTCTCTCAGCAAATTCTGGCACTCAAAAAATTAACTTTCCTTGATTGTGATCTTTGGTGTTGTCACTAGAGGACACCTTGAGACCAACTATTCTGTATAGTTTTTCCCCACTGTATAAAAGCACATTTGTAAAATAGAGAATGATTAACATAAGGATGAAGGGATGGATAATTCACAAAGTGGTTGAAAATAGTACCTTGTTCAGCCTGAGGGTCAGGTGTGTGGAAGACAGAAAGGACAATCCCCACCTCTGGTGCCTTGGCAACAATGTTAGCAGCTAATTTTTTGGAGCTGCTTTAGTTCTTTTTGATCACCAACTCAGCTATCTTCTTCTCCCCTAGAAGATGTTGCTCTGAATTATTCCCCAGTGCCAAAAACTTAATTCTTCCCAAACAGTGGGTAAAACGTACAAGGGTGGTGAAAGCAAGTGCTTGAAAAGATCTTTGACGGATGGTTTTCTAAATCTCCAAACTGGTTTATTAACTCAAAGTATTTCTAACATATTTTTAGTTTTACATTTTTGTTGTATGTATTTTAAGAGTACACCATGATGTTTTGACACATGTACACGTAGGGAAATGGTTGTTGGAATCAAGCAGATTAAGGTATCCATCATCTCACACAGTTCCCCTTTAAATACAAGTATTTCTAACGACATCCTCAGGAACCTTATGAAGCAGAAAGTGTTACCTGTTAAGCTGTGCATCCTGACAGGCCTTTACCTCTGCTCCGTTTGTTTGGATGACTTGTTAGAAATCCCCCTAGGAATATATGTCCTTCTTTAGAATGATTTTAAAGCTGTAATTGCACACAGTAGGCATGCTCTGACACATTTGCAGTGTTAGAACACTTTGATAGGAAATTGTATTCACTCTTATGGCAACATTTAAATTTTAAAATGCAAGCCATTTAGGAATCATTTAGGGGAAAAAATGAAATACTAACCATTTGTCTTTTGCAGTCTTCACAGAGCTCATAACACTAGCAGAGGTTAGGACTAAACTGCTCACAGAGAAACAGGAGAGTAGATATTTAAGCGCCTCTCTGACTGCAATACTTTGTGTTGAAAATGTTAAGGAAAGTTTAGTATCAACAGAAAATTTACCCCAAGGGAAAACAGTGATCCCTGCACTAAGCCCAGGAGACTTCAAATAAAAGCCTGGTTAAACCACTTGACTAAGGTTAGTTATATTTTTTTTTCCTTTGGGTTTCTTATTTCTGATATAAGTCTCCTTTTTAATTTAGGGAAATACTAAGTTGTTTAATTGACATACGCATGTTAAGTAAAGGCCATAATTATCCGTTTTAATAAAAACAAGAAAAAGAAATTTTACAGTTTTTTTTAAGTCCCTAGAGTGTCCATTTTGAAGAGACACCCATTTGTTAACTTGATTCAATAATGTAAGCTAACCAATTTTAAATTTCTTTAAAAGCTGCCTTTAAGTTAGATTTAGACATTGAATATTAGTTATTACATAATAATTTAAGAGATAACTTTCAGATCCTCTGGCTTACTTTCTACTTGATTTTAGTTTGGCTGTGGTTCATCATGTTTTAAAGGTTTCCTGCACCATTTCAAGTTTTCTAAACGTAATCAGAAGTGAATGATTGGCATCTAAAGTCTTAACTGCAGAGGGATGTTTATTATTTAAAGGAAGTCAAGCTAGATACTTTTTATGCATTAAATAAACCTATAATACTAAGAAAGATTATTTTCTGTTTTTAAGTTAAAAGTTTTATGATTTTCTTACCTACATCTTTAATTGCTGTGGAACTGATGGCATTTTTATCTCAATTGTTGAAAAATGTTCCCATTGCTGGGAAAATGTACTACAATTTTTAAATAGTGAAATCGAGCGAGTATTTGAATTTTTTAAATTGAAGTTCACTCACGTCGCCCTATTTTGCCACCACTTGGATGACTTATGACTAAGATGGCAATGATATTAAAATGATTAAATAGCAAAGATAACCATACAGAATCAGTTAATTCTTCCTACCAAGAATTCCATGTAAAGGCACGTATGGTCCCCATCTCCCCTGAAGCTGTAAAAGGAACCTTACAGTCCCACCTGTGACTTCACTCACAGTAAGAATTCATTTCTGCAGGTCTTCAAATGGATCCAACAGTGACGAGCTATATCAATCCTAGAGTTGGTAAAGAAAAAAAAATAGTTCAACTATGTTTGACCCAGTTTATTTGTCTAATGTTTGACATTAGACAAATTTTCCTACTGGGGGAAAATTACAAAAGCCGTGCACAGTGGCACATGCCTGTAATCCCAGCTGTTTGGGAGGCTGAGGCAGAAGGATCACTTGAGCCCAAGAAGTTCAAGCATTATGATCACCCGAATGTATACACACTGCACTCCAGCTTAGGCAACATAGCAAGACCTTGTGTGAAAAAAATTACAAAAAAACATAAAATATTAGTATGAACAAAAATTAAAAAACAACAGCTAATTTTCACTGTGTCATTGCTCTTAAAATATCCATTTCAGTCCATGCACATTGGCTTATAGTTCTGATGGTGTTTTCATGTTGGCAATGCAGTGAAAAGTAGTGAAGTCTTACGTTAAATAAGACCACAGCTTTGTTTCTTTTCCTAGCTTGATGTCCTAACAAATCGTAGAAGACCAAATATAAGGTTTCTTAGATAGCACTGCAGCCAAATAGCATAACAGAAAAGAAAATAAATGATTGTTTTAACTTAAATTATAAGATCCTAGCTAGCTGATATTTTTCATCATTTTGTTAGTTTAGTTTTGCTTTATTTTTCTGAAAAAAAATGAGATAATCGGGGTCTAAGTGCTTCTGAGTCATGAAATAGGACTACTGGATACAAAAAGAAAATGAATGTCAAATATTATGTAAATTATTAAGCATGATACAAATATAAAATTTTCTCATTAGTTCTTACCAGAAAAATCAGGTAATTTATCATTTTATAGGATCATGAGAAAAGAGTGTATAAATGCTGATGTGATGAAAGGGGAAATTTTTGAGAAAATACTTTCCCATAATTATTTTTTGGGGGGAAATAGGTGTTTATTTTTAATATTTCTAGATAAATTGAAAATTGTTTCTTTTAAACCGAACTTGTACTTCCAAGGTATTCATGATTTCCTTGTGGAGCATTGGTTTGCCAAATCACGTTAGACATGATAAGAGATTAAAAAGCACTATTCTATCAAGATATAAAGACATGTCTCCAGAATCACTGCAGAATGCCTTGAGAGAGTTCTTGTATAGTTGCTGTTTGTAAGATTTTTAGGGTTACAGAAAGAAGGTGCTTTCTAGAGTTGCCAGGAATTTAATTATTTCCACTAGAAAAAAAATCAAATAATATTATGAAAGATGGTGTAACATACTATCAAAATTGATAGAAAAGGATGAGTTTTTGGATAGGGCATTACAAAACAAGAGGTTTAGAGAGGTTTTCAGCTATGATTCTAGAAAGTAAAATGTTAGGCTGGATGCAGTGGCTCCCACCTGTAATCCCAGCACTTTGGGAGGCCAAAGCAGGAGGATCACTTGAGGCCAGGAGTTTGAGAACAGCTTGAGCAACATAGCAAGACCCTGTCTTTACAAAAATCTCTTTAGAAATTAAAAAATTTGTCTTCACACCTAAAATTTGTAAAACCATTGGATATCATCTTATTATAATCACCACAAAGTATTGATTATATTCAGCAGAATATTTGAGACCCTGTTCTTGGCATTTAGTAGAAAGTACGTTTTATATAAGAGTTAAATAAGAATACTGTAGATGGGGATACTAACAATATGTTAATAGTTTGAAGTATTTTTACACATTTCATAATTTAGTAAACAACTATAATTGGGTAGTTCAAAAAATTGATAATGATTTCTGAAAAGAAATCAAAGTTACAATTAAGGAACTATATAGAGGTTTTGTTTGTTTCTAAACTTGCAGAGTCTTTTTTTTCACTTTTATATGTTTATTATTTTTTCCAGCTTTATTTAGTTGACAAATAAAAATTGTATATATTTACAGGGTGCAATGAGATGTTTTAACATGTATATATATTATGAAATGATTAAATAAAGTTAATTAACATCCATCACTTTACATACGTATCTTTTTTTTAATTTCAGCATATTATGGGGGTACCAATGTTTAGGTTACGTATATTGTCCTTATCCCCCCCCCCCCCAGTCAGAGCTTCAGGCGTGTCCATCCCCCAGATGGTGTGCATCGCACTCATTAAGTATGTATATATCCATCCCTCCTCCCCCCTCCCATCTGCCCGATGCTTGATGAATGTTATTCCTATGTGTGCACTTAGGTGTTGATCAGTGAAACCAATTTGCTGGTGAGTACATGTGGTGCTTATTTTTCCATTCTTGGGATACTTCACTTACTAGAATGGGTTCCAGCTCTATCCAGGATAATACAAGAGGTGCTATATCACCATTGTTTATTCCAGCTGAATAGCACTCCATGGTATACATATACCATGTTTTATTAATCCACTCATGTATTGTTGGGCACTTGGGTTGTTTCCACATCTTTGCAATTAACTTACAAAGTCTTCAATCAAAGAAACTAAGATTAACGACTGGCTTTAACTTGTATTTATTCTTGTCTTCAAGCAACTTTTCTGAAATTATTGTGTC